>CALSCE010010635.1:8388814-8411088 GCA_943593645.1 Bovichtus variegatus
TTGTAAGTGAGTCAGACTTATGGACTAATGATAACAGCTTTAACTTTAAATCTGCCATTAAATCACCATCCCCTGACTGAGGGCGTCGCCAACTACAGCACCACGGGTACTAATAGCATAACATTTGAAGAAGTTCTAGGCAACAGTGATATCATGCCATTCGCTTTTACTGCCTTTAGCAGGACATCCAGCTCATGCGGTTAATTCTGTTAGCTTTGATGCAGAGATAACTGCTGGGCATCTCCATGCATGGCTTTCCCTCTCTCTACCCCTGGGGTATGAACAAATGATCCCTAATGCAATGAACTAACCCTTTAACCAACACTGATGACCATTTCTGTGTGTGCGTATGTGTGTGTGTGTGTGTGATTAAATATTGCTGAGAAGTTCAAATCATTTCATTCATACCTCAGCAGCCCAGTCCCTTTAGCGAGCTACTTAAGTGTCAGAAAGCTCCGGGTCTCATTCATATTTGACATATGTCATATATGGTTCCTAAAATGTTCTAATAATAACAACCTGGAGATACTCAGTGAACCTTCTGTCAGGATACAAGTTCATTTGTACTTCATTTTAGGGATCATTTAAATTCATCTCATGATATCAATAATAATAATAATAATAATTCTTATTATTATTATTATTATTCTGTACTGTACTCAAGCATAATTTTGAGGTACTTTACTTGAGTATTTTCATTTTAAGATACTTTATACTTCTACTCTACGACATTTATTGGTTTGCTATAGTTAGAAGTCACCTTTAAGATTAGGATTTTACATACAAAACATAACATCAATTTAACAAATATAATGCATTGAGATGAAACTTCCCAACAGTATATTAAGTAGTTAAAGTTAAGTTTAAACCAACTAAAACATTAAAGTACTGCTACATATTAATACATCAACAATAATGATCAATAATAATATAACACTCACATTCTCCTAACTTAGTATTTTTACTTTTCATAATTTGACTACATTTTGTTGCCAATACTTATGTACTTCTAGTCAAGTTAGATTTTGGATGCAGAACATTTATTTGCAATGCAATATTTTTGTATTGTGACTTTTATTATAATAAATGATTTGAATAATTATTCCACCTCTGCAATATGGCTATAGTATGCGAAATCACACATAAAGTAATCAAATTTGTGTTAAATTTAAAAAACACAATTTAACTTTCATACACTAAATGAGACAAAACTCTTTAAATGTGGGAAACAAGACTTCAATAACCTTTTTTTTAAAAATGTTTTTATAACAGCAATTCACATAACTCTCCCAAATGACTGCACAATTATATTGATTGATTATATTATCACAATATGATTCCAGTGAAAAATTATGTTTTGATATTTAAGCATTTTCCAGCTTTAGTTTGTGTTTTTATGTTGTGTATGTATGTATGTCTGAAATTCACGAGATGTGGATTGTATTGGTGAAGCACTTGTCTCGCTTAATCCAAAGGAGTTAATGTGAGGTGTGTGGGCTGCACTGGATAACAGGATGAATATTTATCCATCTTTAGGCCACTCTGCCAATTAAATAGTTTATTAGTTTGCTCATCTCTCACAGAGTTGGTCATCACCTGCTGCGGTTGTTCCCATCCCCCCCTTCCTCCTTCACTGCTTGATGCTTCCCTTTGTGTGACTTTACCCACACGATGACAGGGGCTTTTAAAAATAGAGATGAGCCACCCAGATTACAGCGTTTTAATTACAGAGCTGTAGATGCAATGGGGGTGTAGAGGCCCCTTCCACTGACAGGAAGTGGGGAGGGCTGAGGAGGCAAGGAGAGTTGGAAAGCAGAGTGGTACAGTGAATGTAAACTGTGTGATAATTAGTGTTGTCTGCCATAGTGAAGCTCTCAGGCTGTAACCGTCTATTATACATGGATTGTTGGCTGTGCTGGCTGCATTCTGAGCACTCGATAAACACACACCATTGGCCACATCACTGTTATATTAAATATTAATACTAGAAAATCACTTGTGGGGAGCCTGGGAGCAACTCAAGGCAAGGCTACTATCACACTCAGCTCCTACAATCAGGGAACAACTAGAAAGATAAGACCTGTTCTGCACAAGCTCACCAGTGTTCTCTGTCAACCTGAGAAATTGACTTAATTTGAACAAATTTGACTGATTTTGAGATATAAAGTTTTAGAGTAACCCTTCATTTTACTCCCCCTAGCATTTATTGCCAGTATAAACACTAAATAAATGGACACTGTGGTTGTTTAAATAAAGTAATTGCTTACTACAGTTTTATAGTGTGTAAATAAATAAATTGATTATACACATGTACAGATCTGTGTAGGTATACAGGTAGAGCTGCAACAATTAGTCGTCAAATAGATAAGTCGATAGACAATAAATTGTCGACAATTATGTGCTATACATCTTCTATGAACTGTTGTTATAATGTTAATGAATGCTAAATAGTAAATAGGGGCGTTAAAATTAAATGTTACCCCTTTTTCAAATCTAAACAATCTAATCTCCAGCTTGTTGATTAGGGATGTAGTCTGTTATCACCTGTTGTAATATTGGAGCCATTGTAAATATTTGATCATGTAACTGAGCCCCATGACAAAGCACTCTCTCTCTGTGTCCACATACTCAGATAGAGCATGTCTCCTTCATTTCAATTTAAAAGTCTAACTAATTGAAAAGCACTATAAACATTTCTCAGTGTCCCAGTTGCACACTTTATTTTAGTGCTGGAAAAATAAAATATTATGCATAGAAATGCCAGAATACAGATTAATTTGCATCATAATTACTATTACTTTCCAATTTGTTGTTGACTCATACATTTGAGTGAATACATTCTTACCTCATTTCAGAATATTAGTTGAACACCTATCTAAGTTTTGATTACATTTAAATTGCAGGTATTTCTTACTATACTGACATATAAGAGTTTTTTTCTTCACATTTGATAAGTAATAAAGTAATTACATCCACTGTGAACAGTGAATCATAAAAAAGTCCAGAGTGGGTGGATACTTTTATAGACTATGTATAATAGTTTTAGTTCTTTAAGTTCCCAGCTGCTCTGCTTTTGGCTTCCAAAGTAAGATTAATTACAAAAACAGCCTGTAATGCATACTGTAGGTCAATGTAGTGATCCCAGAAGGTGTGCGTGTGCGTGCGTGTGCGCGCGCGTGTGTGTATGCGGACTGTTGCTTGTGTTTTGGCACCTTGGCAACCTGCTAGTGTGTGCCTCTGCAGCTCAGCAAACAGGTTAGAATTACATACTGAGTATGTTCTCAATAATATCAGCTGAAGCTCTCACATATGGTTTGGACAGAAGATATTTATTGACACTTTGAGCTGTATGATCCTCATGCTTTTCAGATATTTCCCGTAAGTGTGCATTATTTTAATTCATTCTCTTGTGTGGTTATTAGGTTTTCAGCTAAAGCTCTTTATCTTAGCAACAACTAACCTGTTGATCCTTTGAGCTCAAACACAAAAGCCATATGTCATAATACAACAGCTTCTAGTATTACAAGAAGTGATGTTTTTAATATTGTTTACCTACTGTATGGGAAGATAATCCTTCCATTTTTTACATTCTTGTGGACCTTCACCTCATGCATGTATAGATACAGTTTATTCTCAGCCACTGTGCCTCCAGGCAGAGAACCTCATTACAGTCCCATCTCTCCTCCCCAGGCTCCTCAGCAGCCCAGCACTATCCTGCAGCAGCTCCCAGCGACCACAATGCCTTCTGGCTCTGCTCCTTCCATGAGGCCTGGTGGTCACGTCAAGGAGGCTATGGCAGACTGTCACCACACATAAACTAAATCTCAGGATTTCACACACACGGCTGTTCCTGTCTGTCACATTACCAGCTTGCTAGCAAGCACTCAGATATATTATTTATTGTCTCCTCTCGTGCTTGGACAATTGCATAGAATGTGTGTGCATGAGTTTGCGTGTGAGAGTGTGTGTCCAATTCATATCCAAGTACTGCAGCAGTTTTTAGTCAGCCTGGTTTACAACTTCTAAAAAGGGATAATTCAATTATTTAAAATAAAGTTTTGTAAGTCAGTGGCATTGAGCTCAGAGATTGCAAGCTTAAAACTCTTTCATCAGTTTCTTTTTGTGATGCAACATGTTCCAAAAATGTCAAAGAATTGTTATTGGGCATATGGATTTTGGGTTAGAATAGCTGTCTAACTCCAGCTACTGTGTCACTTTGAGTTCACTCAGGTTATAAAACAATCCTGTGCTTTAACTTAAACTGAATTAATTTATAGGCAAACTTGTGCTTTGACACACACTGTAAGCCAACTGTAAACTTTGCATTTTAGTGCAAATGCTTGACAATTTGGCAAAAGTTAAAAAAAAAGTCACAAAACAAAAATCATGTAAATTGAGGATTAGCTATAATCCTGCTCTCTTAGTGATTGGGAAAGTTTAAAGTAAAGTTATTCATACTTTCATCCAAGTTTTCTTCTGGTGGCTCAATATTTTGGTTTTATATGTTCAGTTTTAACTTGTGTCCAGTGAAAACTGCCTTACAGGTAGGTTCATTTCTCTTTGGTTTAAAGTATTGATCTGCAGGGTCTCAACTATTAGAGATAGTACATTCTTCTTTGTTGCAACCAAACTTGATGGCTTATAAAATAGTGTAAATTTTAACTTTAACATTAATTGACTGCCAATGTTACCAGTACATTAGCTGCCGCTCTTCTGGATTTATTAATAAGGAGCGATCATTCTGAACAACAACACAATCACTTCCATTTTTGTGAAGCTAGCGAAAGACAGAACGCTGAATTTGACAACACAAATTATTTCCAAATTTAAAAGAAATGTAGACACCACCATGGAAGGTGACTGACAGTACAGATAAAACAATTCCACCAGAGAGGGTACAGTAGCTGGATGTTATAGGAAATGTTGTCCATGATAGATAAGGTCCAGGCTAATCAAGCCCAACCAGCCATCACATGTTTCAGCAAATGTTCTTTGCATGAATAGTCCTCAAGACTAACATTGACATTTATTGCTACATTATTCATGATATTGACATAACCCCTTCAAGGTGGTGAAATATTACAAAGTTTGTTGAGTTACTGAATGTTGCATCACTGAGCTAACAGATAACTGCATATATCTTTCATATTGCCGAGAATTAAAAAAATGTTTTTTCTCAAAACTGAAGAGTTTTTAAATGACAGTGGAATTATTATATATTGAATAGACTTTCCTAACTCTTGGACAGAAAGTGTATTTACATGTATATTGCTGGAAGGAGATAAATAATTTTTGCAAGGTGCAGATCAAAAATTGCAGATCAAAAATTGAGTCACAAATAGGTGAGGAAACTCACAATTACCTCCTTGGTTTGACACAATGTGGATTAATCAGCTGTTCACCCTGAGACAGAATAGCAGGCTGATAAAAATAGATAAGACAATCAGAAGACCATCAAATAGAGCTGATTGTGTGTGTGTGTGTGTGTGTGTGTGTAATATTCTCAATATGCAGACCTTGTAGAGTTGTTGATGATCCAGAACGCCCAGACGCACCATATTATCAGCTCTTTCGTATACTCCAGCCTTCAGATACCAAGCCTTTGTTAGATACCAGACAAGGACCATAGTCAGTTCAGTCAATAAATTGAGTCGAATTAGATTAAACTGGGTTTTGACTTTTAAAATGGAATTTAAAAAATGAAACAAAGAATGCATTTGGTCATAAATTGCCTTATGAAACAGGAGTTTGAGTGTCACCTTTAACTGGATATAATACAATATATTAAAAAGTTATTGAAGTCAACACAAAATGTAATTATTCCTCTCCACATGTAAGACATTCTCTGGTTTTATTATAGGGTCATTCTATATAAACTCACCAAGACATACCAGTTAATGTTCTGGATTTTCTTGAGGAAAGAAAAATCATGTGGGAATTTCAATAAAATTCATGGGACCTTGCAAACTCCAATAGTTCTACTACAAACACTTTTTTGTTTATACATTTTTGGAAGTGTGTATATTCTAAGCCTCACCAACTGCTTATTTTTTACTAGATTGGGTTGAAATTTGAACTGACCATCCTAGAAACCCTAAGGAGAATTTGCAACATGTATTCATGTAAATAGTTGTTGCTTAATGTTTTACAGAAATCACATTTATTAAAATAAATTTTTTTGTATGGAATGATTATATAGCCCCTCAAATTCCAACGTTTCCTCCCAGCTCACTGTTGATGTCTTGAAAATCAATTTCTCATGTTTCAAGACATCGACCGTTGCACAGAATGTTTAGGCTGTTGGGTGTTATACCAAAATATACAAATGTAAAACTTATATGTGTTGAATGGAACTGGAAAACTAATGACATAATGCAGGGCTGAGTCTACCTGTTGGGTGAAACAATTTCATCCATTTCTATCTCAGCAGCTGACACTTTTAAATTGCAATTTCCTGAATCCGCCATGCTGTCATTCCTTAAAAAAAAATCTTATAATAAGTAAACAAGCAAGTTTTTTTTCTCATTTTTCATTTTAAACATAAGCAGTGAAAACTTTGTAATGATCTTAGTCTTGCACTCGAAAATAAAGCTGGGTTGTTTTTCCCAGAGATCTGGTAATAATTCAAGAGAATGAGGCTGACCCAGAGATATGACACCACTATAACCAGCCTGCCCCCTAACCTGTCCTGTGTGGCTCCTGCCTCAGGCCACACTGGCCTAGTGCATTTACTATAGTGCATTTACTTTAACGCATTACTGCTGGTCAGCGGCGCACTAGGTGGAAACAAGGTGGGGCAACAACTACTTTGAACAAATGCAAAACTAACTGATTAAAATAAATGCGATATTGTACATTCAACACACAGGTGACAATAAGCAGATACCTGTTTTCATCAACTTGCTGTTATTGCTCAGTTCTCCGTTTGTGTGCGCTGTCAATTTGGGTAGCTATGTTTGATGAATTTTACCGTGTTTTTTTAGCTGTTTTCACGTTTGGTAATCCTCTCGGATCCCAAATGTCTGTTCTTGAAGGTATCATCCCCTCCGAATAACACACCTGACCTGAAGCAAAACTTATTTGACAAGCTAGCGTTAGCAAAGCCATTTGTTCCCTGGAGAATCGCTCCACGTTAAATTTGGTGATTTTTACCAGAGGTTTGGTTGATAACAATATCCCGCGGCTGGTGGGCACCGAGGTGTTTAATCTCAAATGTGTCTTCTAAAGGCAGACTTTAACATTTGTTCCATAGAAGATAATCCTAATCGTTCATGATGACTGCAGTTACTATCTTCTTTAAAATAAATACTAACGTCTGTCAACTATGAGTCAAACAACAGTACTTGGCAAACACCCAATCAAATTGCACCTGGCCAATCAGTCCCAGGTTTTGGGCATGCACAGTGTTGTTTTCCCACATTAGTGGCACTTGACGTTGAGCGTGAGGCTGTCCCCTCTGAAGACAAGCGCATTTAAAACACCATTTTAAAACTATTCTATCAGCCACTTAACTTAAATTGTACAATATCGATTAACCACTGCAGAATGTTTTATGGCATGCATTAATCCAGTTATAATTTCTAAATTCAGTACCACTAAAACCACACTCTGCTTCTGCCATCGTTGAAAATTGCACCAAACGACATTTTGCCTCTACTGTCAGATGAAGAAAAAAGTCCAATGCTTCTCCCTGCTTTTAAGATTTTCCTTCTTTCTGCTCATTTTCGATTATGAAATGTGTGAATAGAGTTGTGTTTGATTGGGAATATTGTTTTCTTCTTCTTGAGTTGTGCAGTACCATGAGCGGAACAAATACAAAAATAAATGCACATTCATCATTCTGAAACAGAAAGAATAATCCTGAAAATGTATCAGATTTATTTCCTTTCAAACTAATGATTAGTTTGTATGAAATAATCACCTGCTTGCAGGCTGAGACGTTTTTATAGCAGGCACCAGAATTAAATTTTCACAGACAGAAAATCCATGAGGTTTTGATTAAAAGGGAATGGGCATTTTCTCTTCAGAGGCTCCACTGTGTGAGGTAGATTTAACCTGTGAATTCTTCCATGACAAGCATTCCTAAAATAGCTTAAATTTACACATGCTTGAAGACATTGGGTGCTAATACTGCAGGTGTGGACCTTACTTTAAGTTAATCGATGGGTTCTGTTGTACATTTGATCATCTTAATACAGTGCAAAGATTCAGCAACATTAGCTAGAAATCAATTTTAAGGATACTTCTACATATATTTCACATCAGTTAATCATCCAGGGTCATTAGTCACTGATTAATATTTTTGTGTTTCGTGTGAGGCCTGGTCCCCCACCCAGCAGCACTGGGACTGAGCTGACGTCACACCTGCAGCAAGTAAAACAAACCGCACATCATAACCCGGCCATTAGCCAATTAACACTGTCTGCTCCAATGATGTCATAGGTGCCTTGGAAGTGGGGTGACAAGAGAGGTGCCAACAGCAGGCTTCACAGTGATTGTGATGACAAGGGTACTGATTGGGGATGCTGTAAGTGATTATGGTGCTGTTGATTGTGAATGGCTGAAGAGATGAATTCATCAGATGCTTTAGATGTGTGTAACGTTTTATTTTTTGTCGTTTCTTTTCATACGGAAAAACAGTGCAGCTGAGGCAGAAGCAGAGCGTGATCGTTTTATTCACTCACCAAATATGTATATAATATATGTGTTTGTACGGGTACTAGTAGGTAATAGCAATCTTCATTCATCTTCCCTCAAAGATCAGGATTTCACACTTTTGTTTGACATGTTCTTGATAATTGCTATCAAATGTATTTTGTGTTCATTTACAATAGATGAGACAATTAATATAATATTGAGCTATGTTAGTGGCATTTTTACCCCCTTACTTCATTCATCCTGCAATACCCACACTATCCAGTAGGGAGCAGCAACAGATGTTAAGTGGGATAGCAAATATACTACAAGCAAGATTCCTGTTTTGACCTGGTTTTGAAGAGATTGACAGTGACTCTGAATGCTATGTGCTTATGCAGGCCATTACATACCACTGTATGACATAGCAAGAGTGTGACAACACATAAGATCTATTGCTGTGTAACACTGTGTGACCTTGTCTTTAAATAGACTGTGATGAGTAGCTGGTAGGTTAAGAGGCACACTACTCAATCTCTAGAGGTGATGACAATAAAAGCAACAAAAATTCATAAAATTGTGTAATTTACAAATTAATTGAGTATTTTGGATGTGTTTAAATGAGAACAATAGTCGAGATATTTATGTGTTTTCTTTACTGGTTCAGTGTGAGCCAATTCTTAAGGTCTGCGGTAGCATATAGGTTGACTTTGTCAAATGGGATCATTCAGTGAGCACCATGTAGCTGAGACAGCTGAGTCATAGGAAATCATTTTGATGTCAATTTAGGAGATGTGTCTGTGACAAGACAGGCCATCTCAATTCCCATAGTCTTTGGCATCTACTGAAAATAGTTTCAGGATTCGGAGGTTCATTTGGAGCTTGAAAACTGTGACGGGAGGACAGATTTTAAGCGGCAGTGTTGGAGGGTCATTTTATAGATAGGGGGTGAAGGCAGCACACCCAAATCTCTGATAAAACACGAGGATTAAGAGCTCAAATGGGAAGGACGTGCCAATACGGCTGTCTCTATTGTCTCCAGGGTACGACCAATGTTTACCCAGCTATTAATATCAAACCTGCACACATTCCCTATCATAAAGTCAAGTGAGAGTGATGTGTGTGTGTGAGAGAGAGAGAGAGAGACAGAGAGAGAGAGAGAGAGAGAGAGAGTAAGTCAGAAAGAGAACAATAAAATCAGAATAGAAATGAGAATAAAGAAGGGTAGCAGTATGTCAGAAGTAATAATTGATAAATTAGATTGAGCATATTGTAGACATAGACAGTATGAAGAGGAGGTGGTGCAGTGCATCCAGTAAAGTTCTGCACACCAACAGGGGAACAGTGTGCTCTGTGTTGGAAACAAACACAGGTGGTGGAACATGAAAGATATATGAGGGATTCAAAGTGGTGAACTCTGGATTGTTCTGAGGGTGGAGGACTCAGTCACAGTCTGTATGTATCAAAATTATGGGTGACAGATACCCAGCTAATTATTTCAGTCTGTCTGGCATCATGGTGGCTCCTAAAATGCATAATTTTCCATATTGATCTATTCCTTTATCTTGTGTTTTACTGCTGCTATTATTCACATATTTTCTTTTCTCATTCACATTTGGTTTTGTTATTACATCATATCATTGTTTAGGATATAACCCCTTTTTGCTTTAATGCTATTTATCCCGTTCTCTTTGTTGTATCCTATTTTCTTCTGTCCACAGCCCAATATCCCCAGGGATCAATAAAGTCCAATCCTAACTATTATGCAGTGTTATACCGTGATGAACCTGTCCAAAGCTGAAAGATAGTGTTGTTAGAGTTATAACACGGTCTTTGGAGTTTAGCTCAGCCTGGCCAGATCCTTATAAACCAGGTTACACTGAGTTTACATTACTTCTCCCTCGGGTTTATATTCTATCTTCACTTTTTCAGAATTTTCTGATTTACCAAACCCTTACTATGTCACAAAGCCTGTTAAATTCTCCATTAAATGTAATGACAATAAGTTTCATCCGAAAGAAAACACATGTAGTGACAGAGGAGTTTCAGAGAAGCTCAGCTTTTATTAGGAAAAATATAAATATCTAGGAAAAATATTTCAACATCATTGCACACATTTCTATTTCATTCACAACACGAGGCATTCTCAGCTAATACAGTATATGTTATTCTATATCAGATATGATATATATGAGCTGCCACTAAACTAACAAGGCAGATCACTTACTACACAGTAAGGTTATTAGTTTTCCAAAGTCCTCTTGATTAGAGCCAGAGCATTTTGTACTCTAAACAGAGATCAGAGACTGCCAAGAGTTTGTAGAGCCCTAGAGGTTGACCAACTCCAAGGCATGTACCCCGACCCCTCACCTTTCCCCTTCCCCCTTCCCCCTTCCCCCTTCCCCTCTGACTATCCCTCTTTCCTTTCGCACGTCATTTTCCATCTGTCACTTTCTGCATCATTGCATCCCTTCACCTCCACCACTACAGGTATAATCCATGAACTTTCATTTAGGATGCTTGCGCATTCCAATACAAAATAGATTGTATGGAGCATGGTTAAGGAATAGTTGGGTCGCAGTGATTCAAATGAGAGATCAACGGATATGAGGCCAGCTGGCAAGCACAGGCAGAGATCAGCCCATGGCACAGCTGACAACCCACACCCTGCCTCTCCATCACAAAGCCTTCACACAACCATCTCTAATACCACTGACCACCAAATGCCGACAATGACTGGTGCTGTGCTCGCCAAGGAACACAGATAGTGCTAAAGATCTACAGGTTTTTGATGAGAGATTAATCTATATATATCTTGTCATGCTCTTTCCTGACACACATAGCTCAAAGACTATTCTTGACTCTATTCTTTCCCAATTGCCACCCATCTCATCTCTCCCTAACATCCCATCTTTCTCTTTTTGTTTTTCACCCTCTCTGGGCCTCTTGTGACATGGAGCGACCCAGGTCTCTGGGCGATTTGAAGAACTCCATGAGGGTTGGCTTGACTGGGGGGAGGTCTCTTGTGATCTCGTCCACACTCCTCTTGCTGGGACATGCTCCGTCTGGAGTGGGGAAGGGCTGCAGGTCCTCCTCTGTGTGTGGGGCTCCACGTCCAAGCCTGACACCCAGCTCTGCGGGGGTGAAGATAGGCAGGGGGAGGGATTTTCTCTTAGGCAGCAGCTGGTGCTCCCTCACCCCTCTTTCCACGGTGCCCACTCTGAAGACACCAGAGGGGCAGATCTGTTTCAGCGAACGGGCCTGCCACTGCCGGGACAGAGTCTCCCTACGAGAGTCGTCGTTCATGTTCATTGTCTGCCTATGGAGATCAGAGAAAAGTTAGAAATTGTGGGAGCCCTCACTGTGATTTACCTTCTTACTACCAAGAATTGCCAAGAAGATGAGCAAGGAGATCAATCTATAGGCTATCTGATAATAGTAAGTAAGTAAATGTTTTAAATCAGGACAGAAATATAAACTTTTCCCCTCTCATCCAGTGAGAGATTAAGGGGACCTGCAGAACGTTTCAGATTGGTCTATGAGCTCTCACCTGTCCTGAGGTTGAGTCTTGAGACTGACACTATGCCAGTCAGCGCTGTAGCTCTCCCTATGAGCCTTGTTCTCCTCCCGTACACTGCAGGCCAGCTCAGCTCCCACCACCACACCATTACGCTTCTCCAGGACGGTACAGAATGGCATCTTCTCTGCTGTGGGAAGATCGGTCTCAGATGTATCACCTCCAATGGGTCTTGATGATCAGTCTTAAGGTCTGTGTCTGTGATGAGGCTGTTTGTTCAAGGGAACCGTGATGCTTCAGCTCCTGGCTCCGTGTAGCTCCTGGCTCCTGCTCTCTCTCTTTGTGCTGTTTCTGTCTGGGCTCGGGTCTGTCCACAATATTTATAGACGTTCTGCAGCTATTCCTGATCCATGTTGTCATTGTACAATCAGTGTGCACTGACATCCAACACCAAGTGCTCCATGTCCCATTCCCTGAGTACTGGAAGCCCTAACTCTGAGGAGGGGTTACTGGTCAACGGGCTGAAAATCCCCTAATTCTGAAATTGTAAGCCCAGCCTCCTCCATAGTCACTCAGCCAAATACTTTCCACTTAAGCTTGGATCACGGTGTCTCAGAGGGGAAAGTATCATGGAGACACTCTGCATGGAGATTAGATAAACATGAAGACATACACACACAACAGGTTTAGTCTTTTGATGAATCTTAATAAGGTTTTGGACTTCATATACACAATGCTGCAAGTGACACTGTGTTAATGTGGAAAGATAACAATGATGCAGCTGTCATACACAAAGGATATTTCAGGCATGTAGGTTAAATATGTATGATCAGAAATAACACATCTGTCGCTTGGAGATAAAAGGTGAAAAGCTACGGAACTTTATGGAGGAGCTCAATATATCCTGCTGACTTTAAAATCATACTACAGTTCAGAAGGAGTTTTTCTACAACAGCTGTGCCTTGTGACAACATCAAACCCCATCATTAAATGCCATTACAGTGCACTGCCTCGCCTCACAGTAGCAGTGAAGGCTCCATCCCCAGTGATTCATTACCTCGGTGACAGAGCGCCACGCAAGCCATAATCAACTCAGGTTACACACTGTGAAACGCACGCACGCACGCACGCACGCACACGCACACCTCTGACAGTTGTCTGCTGGTATGATGTTACTACCAGTCCCTGACTCTGACTCATTCATCCACATCAGGTACTGATATCAGATAACAGAGATCAAATATCACACACACAACAACATGAAGTATAATGATCCTTATGACAAGATCGTTGTTTCATTGCATATTCAAGCATTAATGACTGCCATTCCTTTCCACTCCATATCTAATGTAATACTTAAATGCTATTTTCCCTCTGCCTGTCAAGTGTGGCAATATTTCACTTCCTTTCTGTAACTTCTCAGCAGGGTGACATTGCATGTGTAAATTATTACTCAGTGTAAGACAGGGGAAAGAGAGAAAGAGCACCGTAGGCATCTTTGGGGTCCTGCCTTCAGTCCTATGACACAATGGCAAACATTGAATGCAATTTCAGAAACCTCGTAAGTGACTAGTCCTTCAGTGTTGAGCTTAGGTCTATCACAAGATCAGATTTTCACTACACGATTGTCGTGGCCAAAATAATTAACTATAACAATATTATCCCTATATCTATAGAAAATTTGAAAAATAAAATCAAATAATAATAATGCTATTTGACAAATATCTTTAACTTTGTTTATTGTGCATTTTGTCCCTTTTTTTTTTTTTTAAATGACTCAAAATAGAGGTGGAAATTGAGCCTGTAACCATAACAATACAAAAGTGAACAAAAAGAACAATTACATTTAGATATCATCATATTTGTGTTATTTAGATGATATAATAATTAAAAAAAATGTAAAATCACGATTATCGTCAATACCGTTATATCGCGACACCTCCAAGTTGAGATCCTATCTTTTTAGAATCGACATGACACTGAGCAATAAGATAGTAAACTAAAGCAGATAGTACATAGAGTATTTGTTATAATTTGTGTTTTTGCCTGCTAAAACTACAAAAGGACATCAGATGGCTGTCACCTCCTTGCTGTTTTAGGGTGAGTCATGCTATGCTAATGAAGCCAGGGATGTGCAGGGTCTGATAAGGTGAACAGTGATGAGGTGAGCCCTGTTATAGTGCACATCTTCCTCTTCTTCCACTAGCACCAGACCACGACTGGCCAGAAAGAGCTTTGTGTTGCATAACAGCACTGCCACAGCTGCTGCGAAGTGACTTTTCAATGAGCTGTCACTGAGAAAGAGACGGGGAGTGGGAGGTAGACAGGGAGGAGAAGGGCAATTGCAGGATAAAGCTTGGGCCTGCCAGGGGGTGGTCAACAAGGAAACATGTTTTTAAAGTGCAAGTTTGAGCAAGTCAGATTGTTTTTGTGACAGCAGAAAACCTGAGGGAAAGTGAACTTGCTATTGATTCATGCACACAATCTTCAACTCTTGTGCTTCATACTGGCACCACAGTTACCAGCTATTTCAGTGTGTGTGTGTGTGTGTGTGTGTGTGAGCCAGTGTGCCAGTAGACTTGTGCCGTGTTCAAACATGTGCCCTCAGCAGAGCGTCTCTCTTACATAAAAACAGCAACAAAAACAAGCAGCTGACGGCCCAAACACCATCATCATCCATCTTGGAACCCGGTCTGGTCCCGGTGGGATGGTCAGACATACAGGGAGCACCGGGCTGGGATCAGAGTGTAAGCCAGCCATGGGTGAACAAACACCAGGCCACGTGAGGACATACTGTAGGAGCAGATAAAAGAAGACCCTTTTTTCTAGAGCAAAGGAATGTTTCTCTCTCGTCACAGTTTCCGTGGAATCAATGCACAATACTCACTTGACTCCCACACCGATTGCTGAGAGTTATGCAAATTCTTCTTTACATCTTTTTGAGTAAATGGAAACTCATATTACTTAACATGAGGCACCCCCAGGGAAGGCATCATACTAACATACATGTGACACTGTACAGGCTGTAGGCTGTAACTTTATTTAATCATAAACTGGACACGTGATCACACACACAAACTTCCACATGAGCTTAGAAATCTTTCACATTTTCAGTAAATTGCTGGAGGGGGGAAAACACCCTCATCCACACTCAACACTCCTCAGACACATACACAAACAATTTAAAAGGTTCAACATACTGTACTTACTTCATTTGTATTTCCATCTGATATTTTCCAAAATGTTACAAGCCAAATGCAAACTTTGCCGTCCTATAAGTATCAATTACACAAACACACATTCTTTTGAAACTTAAAGAAAACCTGACATCAGATTAGTGGGCTATTTATGTGTTGTTATCGATCATGTGATTGAATGAAATGCGTGCTGATAATCATAGGACAAAATATAAAGAGGCTCTGCTCAAAGGAACATTGCCACCCTGAAGGTTCACAACAGCTTAACAATGAGCAGGCTAAGAACTTAATAAAACTCTGTGGTAGACAGAGAAAACAGACATGTAACACCACAGTAACATTTACCAGAAAATCAGCGAAGCCCCTTTAGATTTTGACCAGAGAAACACAATAAGACTCAAGCTGTGTAGTTGGTGAGAAATTGTTCAGCCTAAAACTTCCAAAACGCAGCAACAGACACTTGATGGTAGGAGCTATGCATTTATGTCATCCAGGTCTCCAAGGTTGATAACTACTGCCCCCTGCCTTGTGTCTGTTATCATTGCAGCCAGTAGATCTCAAGATCTGTCACTCAAGTTTCCATCGAATCTTCCGCTCTGGTCCTCATCTTCTTCATTGCCTCTTCCATTCATGGCCTCTACCCTGGCCAGCAGCAGCGGTAGGTTTATGGCAAGGCCCGGCACCTCCTCGTCAGAATCTTCCATTGGAGGATAGAAGCGCTTTGCCCTTGCCAGAAAATCTTCAGCTATATCGAGATACAGGAGACGATCCTATGAAGAAGTAAAGAAGAAGTGATTGAGGCGGTGAAACTGAATGGGGTTATTGGCAGAATATGGGTGTTAAATCTTCTACTGCACCACAGGAATATGTCAACCTATGCGATCTGAACCTCTGGAAGATTATTGATTCATTTTTCTTTTGACCAAAATGATGAACTGTAAGTGAAGAAAGATAATCATAATACAACAAAATTTAAGGCAGATAAGATAATACAAGCCATTATTGATCCCTAGAGGGAAATTTCATATCTAGTAGGCATTGCCTAATGCTGTAATAAACCCTAACCTTCTGCCATGCGAGATTTAAAGCAATACAATTGAGTACTTTTAGTTACGGTCATAGAAATAGAATGAGAGAAGAACAGACATTGAACTGTTTGCCGTGGTCACTTGACTAGTGCAAATACAAATGTCGATTGTTGTTAGTTGTTATGGTGACAACACACGGAAGTTAGCCCGCTATAATGATCACAGTTTTTTGGAAAAGGGTCCAGATTCAGTCTTGCAGACTACCAACCTTAGATATCTTTATTTAACCCTAATCGTAGCTACTGTGTGTCCGCAGACAGACATACTTGGTTCTTTACAACGGTAATGGCACACAAAAATGGCCACCGCTCTGACCCTCTAGCTATGTTGATTTAAATGGTAATGTCCGTTATACTCTCATTCCATGTCTATGGTTACAGTACTTCAAGTTTGAGGGACGGCGTCATTCGTAGGACAGCCTACCCAATACCTCCTCCCCAAATGTGAGAGGATTCATCCTGATTTCATGTCCTTGACCTTAGAGATACAAGTAAGAGGCATTCAATGTATCTTTGGATAAGGAAGTTAGTTGCATCCTAGACCTACTTGACAAGACTGCTGCAAAAGGTTGAGAAAAGTCCTTCTTATTGTGGCCTGGAGCACAAGGTTGAGTAAAAGGCACTAATTTTGGGTTAGGTTATTGTTAGGATAATTGATATGTGTCACAGCACCTAAGGGCGCTTTTTTAACCCTGAGCTCCCAGTCAAAGCAAGTGTTCTTTTTCTTTGTAATAAGCAGACAAGCCCCTGCTCTCACCAGGATTAGTAGATATCTCTCTGGTGGTGGCTCTCTGCTGCTGAAGAGGGAAGTCTCAGTGTGGAGCGTATGAAGCAGGTTACGTACTGCAGGGGCATTACGCATACGGTCATGTGAGGCTCCAGCTGACACCGTCAGCAGTGAGTCTGCCTCCGCTGTGAAACCTGGAAAAGAGGGCAAATCATGTCTGGTTACTGTGTAGTGAAGACGTGACAGTCTGTCCCACATCTTCTCTGTCCAGCGTTACCCAAGTTCTCCAGGATTGTCTTCCATTTGTCTCTGACTTCTCGACGAGTATCTCTCATGGCCTCAATATCAACACTTAGTCGGCGATAGCCCTAAACAAAACAAGGACAAAGCTTTTAAAAAGTATTTCTTTCACCCTGGTGTAATTTCTCTCATAGGAGAGGCTCTTCTGGTCTACGCTCTTATAATGAGATGATGTCATCATTGTCCTGCTGCCCCACAGCTAATTAGAATAAGTGAATATAATAATTTTATACAGTTTAAGATGACTCTATGCAATTAACTTTGAGACCTTTTTTTGCACCAGTTAGAGCCACCTGGAGTTCCTTTCCACTACTGTTGAGGTTGTTAATGGTTTTCAACTTCAGGTAAACGTGATTGTGATTAAGCCTCAAATCTCTATATTGTGTCGAGAAAATCCTCCCTCACATACCGTGGATCCCATGCGGGTCTTGGTCCTGGCTTGCAGAAGCCCGTAAAGGACCCGGTCGTCATCTCTCTCCGAGTGGCTGGGGTCTCCCGGCTCACTCCACAGGTTGGTCTCCTCATCACGACGCTTCTGGACTTCACGGTTAAAATACTCCAACGGATCCTGACTGTGTGGTCAGCCAACACACACAAGCACAGTTTCATACAGTGGTTGTACATTCATAATCAATCAGATGTGACAAACATTACACTGACACTATGTGGATGACAACAATACTAAATACTATATTGAAGTGCTATGTGGTGAAGAACTTCTCTGTCTCGGGCCTGTCTAATGTCTTCTTACGGAACTAAAGGCTGCTTTTCATCATCATCGTCGTTGTCAGCAGTGGTGCAGCAGCAGCAGCAGAACTTCTTAAAGGCCGAACCCATCTAGAGCCAAGGTGTTCACAATGGTTGATAATCCAGACGTAAACCGGGTTTCCGTTCTTTGAATGGCAACAACTTCTTTGCTTTTAACTCCACAATGCCTCTGTCCCTGTAGATGCTCTGAAGAGATTCCTTAGAAAAAAAAAACATTTGGCAAAGTAAGAATAGGCAGCTGTCACCACATGTGGTCAACTAGAACAAATCTTATTAATCTGGTTTTACTCTCGTAGGGAAAGCGTTTGGCAAAAATTATCAGAAAGAACCGGTCAAAAAAGTTACAAAACAAAAAGTCACTGACCCCAAACTTTACCTAATATTTAGCTTCCCATTTTCAGGGCCCAGCCACGGCTCCACATGCAGCAGAGGTTCGTCCTGCAGATCATCAGCCAGAGCCTGTCCGGGTAGATGGCAGCCCAAGGACTGGTGCTTCTCATCAGACTTACATGGAGGACAATGAGAGCAGTGAGACGCTCGCTCTCTCCTCGATTAAAAAAAACCACACATATTCACACACTAACAGCCTCAGAAGACAGTCACAACTTAATCATGTGAGCTGCTGCATCGCTTGTCCTTAGCATTGTGTTTTGCCCCAGGGACAACACATCTCATCCTCAACAGTATGTCTGATTACACACTCTGAACTCATGAATCTACCATGGCTGTATTGATTTTTAGAATTATTTTATTTTATGTGGTCACCATGAATCTAGATGAATGTGTTTAGATAAAAATCTTTGTATGAATTGCTCTGAATATTAAGGTTTCAGATAACTTCCCGTCTATGGATTATCTAATTTTCATGTTCAATGTCAGCGTAAGAAAGTCTGGGAAAGCGTTGTGAACATTGTGGTCTTTTTTGCAACTGTCATCCATGTGACATCAAGTCACAGCGTATAATTGTTCATGACATACATCAATCACCCGCAGGATCCAATGTGGGAAAATGTGTGTGTAGAAACTCCTCTGATAACATTCATTCACCTGCTGTATAAAACAGATAAAGCAAGATGCTTATATTAACAACTGGCTTTGTCTACAAGTTAAATGAGGTTTGGAAGCTCTCATGAGAACATATATTTTATTAGACATAAGACACTGGATAAGACTCAAAAACTGTTGGTCAGTGTTCCTGTGATGGCTTTAAATTAACATGTTGAACGAATGATCGATAGACACAATCAAAGTATATATATATATATATAAAAAAAAAATATTACCAAAGAAAACAAGTACTAAAGCAGGCTTTATATGCATACAGTACAACTTTGCATATTGATATTGATTTAACAGTACAAAATAAATGCAAAAGAAAAGGCTGACATGTAATGTTACTGTGATAAAGGCAACAAACTGTTGATATCAATAATTACTTTCATTTGAACATCTCAGTATAATATGTAGCTAACATCAATCTTGACAAATTATCCAATTAAATCTCAATAGCGACTTGTTTTGGACTGCGATGGCAGCGTTCACAGATGCCTGGGCTTACGTGCCACAAGGCCGTGTGGCCATGTTGCGAGTGTGAAGTGGTGAATGACCACATCAGTCACAACATCAAAGCTACACCCATGCAAAGTCTCCTTCAGCGTGTGAACTGTAGCTCAACCAAGTTGTTTTCTGCCTCGTTTCTCAAGATAGAAAAGTACAAGTCACTCTTTGGTTGAACTCCACAGTAATTTGAACCAATAATCAGAACTCTACGAAGTCTTTTATTACCTCCGCAAAAGGAGGTTATGTTTTTGGTTTGGTTTGTCAGTCAGCGGGATTATGGAAACACTAGAGGCCAAGGAAGAACCAATTACATTTTGGAGCGGATCCGAATCATGGGGCGGATACACACATTATCTTTCACATTTTGGAAACGGCCTTGGCGGAGACCTGTGCTCTCCGAGTGCCCTTCTAGTTACATATGCAATGATAAATCATGATTTTCTGAGGTTTCAGACTTCGAAACAAAGCTAAAAACTTAAGCTAGAAGAAACATTTCTAATTGATTAAAAACAACATCATGCTCCATTGGGTAAGAAATTATAGTAAAACATCATTTAGTGCCACATCTCTGGGCCTGAGGGAGGCTAGAAATAGAATAGAAATGATATCAGTACACTTACATTTTTTGATGACAAATAATGAGTGAGTCAGCTATTTTACCATAAGGCCACTAGAGGTAATTGGCACCAAAGATAGTTTTAGTAAGTATACAGCAGCCTAATGTATGCACATCATCACCATCATCTGTCTTAATGAGCTTGATAATGCATTTGCAGCACAAAACAGCCTCCTGATCTGACTTCTGTTTTGACTTCCTGGCTGATCCCAAAGTGCAATACAAAAGCAGTATTAAAAACCCTTTAGTAACTGTTGATTTAATGTTAAATGAATATATTTGTGTACCCTGGAATAGGGAATGATGTTAAACTAGGAGGCTTTCACTAGGTGGATCAGTGGAGTGTCCCTCGAGTGGTGATTATAAAGAAGGTGTTTCCCCCCTCAATCACAGTGTAGTAAATGTAAATAAAGTGTGTGGTAAAAGCTTTTACCCATTCAAATTAAGAGTTTGTTGAAGATATGGCTGTGAATCTGTTTTAGAGCAGGTGCACCAGAGAAACATATTTGAGATGGTGCAGTGAAAACATGCACACAAAATATAAACAAACAAAAAACTAAAGCAGAAAATCAATGACCAACAATGTGTGCAGTAAGATAAGGCTCAGGGAGACAGCTGCTTCATGCCATTGCACCGCTTATTTTGTAACAAGTGAGACAGATGGCCAAACAGTGAGAATCACTGACATCCTCAGCCAGGTTTCCCTGTTTCAGTCATGTCCACCCAGCCACAAGATGACTTGGCGGGTTCAGGAAACAGAGTTCTCATTGCATGCTGAGGGACACAGTAAAACAATTACAGGTCCACATAAAAATATGCATTTGATCACGCTTAAAGAAAACGGCGTTGAAGTTTCATCTTTGAAAAACTCCTCTTCTATAGTGACTGAAATGTGTTAAATGTGTAGTCACATGTCTATCATTTCCTTTGCTTAGAAGCAAAGTATTTTTCAGTCACGGTAGCACACCCCTTCAGCTCAGGGTACTGCTACGCCCCTTTTTTGGAGTCCACTAAGAGAAAACCATAGTGACACCTCTCAAACCAGCTGTGGCACAGCTAGACGCCTCTCCTGTTTTAGGTGTGGTGATGGGAGCGGAGAGAGGGCCGCAGCTCCATGATACGTTGTCGTAAATGGGACATGAATTCAAACATGGTGGCGGCCAGACTCTGGTGGATGAGGTAGCGGGGCAGTCGGCCCTGACGAGACACAAAAAGTGGGTGTTAATATTGTACTTCTTTCACATTATCATGTTTTGCTCACCTGTGCTATATTCTATTTAAATGTATGTATCTTTGTCTATTTTCAGGTGCATCTTTCCTTTTTAGCCATGTTAGCAGCATGGCTCTATGGATGGCGGTCTGGTGGCACATCTCATTGTTCCAGATTGAAATCTCTCAACAGCTATATTGATGGATTTCTGACATTATGTTCCGACATTAATGGTTCCCAGAAATTAATCCCAATGACTTTGGTGCTCTCGTCTTTTCATCTAGTGCCAGGTCAACATTTCAATTTGTTCAGTCTCATTTCCATCAGTTGTTCAGCAGCACAATTTGTTTTTATCTGAAGAGGGCTGGACGGAAGAGTTCGAAGCTTCAATTATAACATTGACATTTGAATTCCAAAGCAACATTCAAATGCTGTGCAGCTTTTCTATTTTGCATGTCTATTCATTCTGTTTAAACTCGGTATTTCGGCTCAGTTCAGATTAGGCTACTGTAATATTATTAGTATTAAACTATTTGTAGAATTAGATTCAAGGAGTGGCTGCATAGGATTGTTTTCGACTTGTGTGATCCAAACATTTCCAATAACTCCAGAGAGTTGTTAAGTCTAAAAGTCAAAATGTATTGGAAAAAGATAGATT
>CALSCE010010635.1:8411488-8426714 GCA_943593645.1 Bovichtus variegatus
ACACACACACACACACACACACACACACACACACACACACACACTTAAAAAATGTTATATGATCCCATCTTGCAGTGTGCATCTTCTCACCTTCAAGTCTGTGTTGAGGACCCAGATGAAGGTGCAGACAGACGGGTTGCTGCTGGATTTGAGGACCACAAATCCTCCTGGACCGTTCTCTCCCCTGAGGCAGACAATAAAATGTGGAAGAGTAAACAGAGAAGTTAAAGAAATTAAACAAACACAACTGCACTTTAGTCAAATCGATAAGATATTCATAGTCTGACCTGACGTAGCGACCGATTGGAGGTTTGGCGTCATGGTCAGTTGCCATGCCAGCAGACAGGTAGCAGTCTCTTTTGCGTTCCACTCGACGAACATTAACAAAGTCCCTGAAGGAAAGAAGAAAGATCAATTGGTCAATCAATTTACTTTAGACCTGCAGTCTGTGTGAGGATGAGGAAAAAAAAAAAGAAAAAAAAAGGAGACAGAAAATAGGAAAGAAAAGATAAGAAAAAGAAGCCTGCTGTATGCTGAGCTGCTGTACCTCGCAGACACAACTCCCCCTGCTGCTCCAGAGGAGACATCATATGATACTAAAGTGTTGTCGTCAACCCTCTGAAGGATCTGAGGAGAAGGCACAAAGCACGGTTAGAGTTTGGCACAACACAATGAAGAATGTTCAGATTCACATCAACTTTATTATCTCACACAGGGAAACGTGTTTGGTGCAGTGCTCCAGATGTGAGGACACCTTAAAGTCCACAGTAAAAACAATAGAATAATGCACATAATTGATTGATCTGCAGATTGTTTTCTAGATTAATCGTTTGGTCAATAAAATGTCAGAAAATAGTGAAAAAAGTCCAAGTTGATGCGTTTAAAACCCCAAAGATATTCAGTTTAATACGACGAAACAGAGAGAAGAAAGCAGACTTTTCAGAGGCTGAAACAGCCTTTTTCTGTCATTTTTGCATTAAAAAAATTACTTAAATGATTAATCGATTATCAAAACAGTTGCCGATTATTTTTCTGTTGATCAACTAATCGTTGCAGCTCTAATCATAATCAAACAATGTTCCAATAAAATTAGTAAAAAAAAGCGTCAAAGTTGTCACCTGGCAGGCAGAAACAGTTTTGTTCCACTGGACCATCTTCTCTGGTTGCAGAATCACTTCCTGATACACAAGCTCAGCAGGACACTGCATAAAGGCCTGAACAGAAACAATAATGCACATAAACATTTCAAAATGCCCTCTTTAAAACTTATTTTATAGTGAGATAGACTTTTCCCAAATAACACTTTTATTCTGTGTCTCTTTTTAAGACAGTGGAGTTACATTTACCAAAGAAAAACTGCATTTACTAAAACTCGTTCATTCCCACTGCAATATCCATTTTAAACAAGGGCAAATAGACAGTCATCTCTTTTTAGTGCAGATTTGCACACCTGCTCTTATTTATTAATGAAATCGTTTGTGTTTTTATGTAATGTTATGTGCGTCTTTCATGAGTATATGTTTTTATGTTGTTTGTGAGCCACTAACCAAAGACAATTTTCTATCATTATGTGATAGACACTAAAGTTGTTTGAATCTTTGAATTGAAAGATTTTTATTATTAAGATATTAATGCTCTTTACAGTTTCCATCGCTGAAAGGAAAAATCACAACTCAACACACAGGTCATTTAAGCACAGCAGAAGTGTTGCAACGCGACTCCAGTTGCTCTGAAGCTGGTGGAACATCACCAGGAAGTCTTCTTAATATTTAATCTGATTTTATACTACATCAATCACAAATTATTTCACCTCTATGCCCTCTAGAGGTTGTTCAAACACACACATGCACATCAGGCACAAAGTGTACTTACTGTAGTTTGGTCCTGGCAGAGCATTAAAAGGATAGTGAAAGCTGCTCTGACACAAAGCATGACCTACAGCTACATTAATGTAGCACATAATGTCCTACACATATGTGTGAATGAGACTGAATAGGGCATCAAACAGCTTTAAAAAAACAATGTTGAGGAGACAACAAAGGAATTTTTTTTTATGGATTGCGACACAAAACACTTGCAAAAAGCTGATTGTGGTGAATTTCCAGTATTGGGAAAATCATGAATATCCTCACGAGTGACTTGAAGAAGCTGTCTAGCTCACCATCATGGTATAGAGAAGTGAAAAATAGAAATGATTGAAAAATGTTTTAAAAAAGAGACTGAAAATGTTGCTATTTTTTATTTATGCATTTATCCTTTATGCAGGGGGACCTTATCATTTATGATTACCTTATTTAAGATTGTTTGGTTTTAGATGAGTGTCCTCTCTGTGAGGCAACACAAATATTGCCATTCAAGAGTTTTAAGCATATTTAGATTTTCATGATTATTGGGATAATATCGTGAATCTCATTTATATTGGCCAGGATAATCATGACATAGACATTTCATATTGTCCCATGCCTATTGATAATCATTTACAAATTTGAAAATATTCATGTAAAATTGGTTCAAACATTAATTACTACATGATATGGGTAAACCTGACAAACAATCACAGTATTATGGGTCTAAATAAGATTCATTTGGATCACGACTGGAGCTCGTGTCTTGCTGAGGCAGTTTTCATAATAATACAAAGTACTGCTTTACCTTCAGAATGAAAGTCTTTCCATGGAAGGGAATCTCCAGAGTGTAGACAGAGTCTCCCATGTCCTGACACGAAACAAAATACTGTTAGACACACTGAAAAGAAATTGAAAGCATCATGATACCAAGCAAAACTAAAGTAAAATACTTTTTTACTTTTCCGGTGGTAAAATGAAATACAGATCAACTGAACTGCAGCCAGTCGCTGCAGTGAACACTGTGGTGGCAGTGGTTGGGTTTCCATCGGTGTTTTAAATTTGGATCTGGAGTCTCACAAATATCTCACTGAATCTTCCATCTCTGCTTTTCTCATTAGCAAAGAACTGTGCATAAAATACATAGAAAATATGCATTTTATTTTTTTGGTAAAGCACTTTGAGCTGCATCTCTTGAAAAGTAATCTATAAATAAAGTGCATTACTATACTATATGTAATACATCCGGCAATAAGTTATAGTTACTATGGGAAAGTCCATCTTTGACTTTTATTTATCTTCAAAAGCTATTAAACTGGATCCGTAAGGTTTTTAATGATCCATATTCATCCCATCAGCAGTTGATTTTGGAGGCTGAAAGTGATATTGGGAGCTTAAAACAATCTGATAAATCCGCAGATAGTAATTTTTTTTCAGCATAAACACAAAACCTAAACAAAGAAATCTTGACATGGAACCCCATAGAATTGTTTTTGCATTTAAAGAATTGTGATTTTACAGGATACAAGTCAACTCGTCAGTGCTCTGTAGTGGACAAACTATAATCGTGACACTTGTTGAATGATCTCAAACCTGTTTTGGCATTTCTGTTCTGCAATTACTTATTGGCAGACAAATACACCAATACATCTGCAATAGGCTAATACAAACATGTATTGTTTGGATTCACTGAAGATGACAGGAATCTCTGTTTGATTAATTGCTTATTATTTTGGCTTAATTTTTATATTCATAAATTAAAATTCTTAAGCACTGTCCATATCACACAATATATTTCCTCTATATCTGAATGTACAAATAAAAAATGCTGTTAAAAACATATAACCTCTATATTTTATACTTTTTATTACAACAGTAATGGCATGTTTGTGATTATAGACTCAAGTTGTCTCAATAAAGTTGTGAGAAAAAAAACCCTCAAATACACAAATTCAACATACAATTCAGATTCATTAAACTGTATTCAAACCCCAACCTTCCATATGGATTCAGGTAAAACACACTAAAGCTTTAGATTTTGGTGGCTTGAACTATTTTGGTGTCTAACAGTTTGTCTACATTACACGTCAGCAGCACGTCAGCAGCGCAGCTTTAGTCCTTTCTCAGTCCTTCAGATGCATTTTAGTAATGTAGTTTTGCATATAGCATAACCCAAAGGGGAAGAGGAGACACTTCTCTGTAAGATAACTTGTTGTAGCTCAATCATACACTCACATTGTTTTTTTCAAACTTCCAGTTGTCCTCCTGGTCCAGGATCTGTTCTACCACAGACATGGCCTCACGACCCTGTCTCACATACTCCTTCTCCTGGAACAAGAGTGAGAGCAGGAAAGGAATCATCAGTCATGATCAGATGAGGAGTATAAAAAGTCCTCAGACTGATGCAGGTACCTGTGTAGTGACGGCTCTGCGTCCAAGACCCTCCTCATCCAGATCCTCTTCAGAGCCTGCAGACACAAGTTCAGAGCCAAAACTCAAATTACAAAACGTACAAACATTCATAAAAGAATGCACCTACTAAGGCGCACACACACAGACTGTACTCAAGGCTGTTTAACAGGGCTCCCACATCTTCTTGAACATCAAATTCAAGGACTTTTAAAAAGGAATTTTCCACGCCCTTCTTCTGAAATTCATGGACCCAACATGGAAGTTTGAGACACAGATCAACATCATGGCGTGAACTTTCATTGATTTGCTGCAGGGTCTGCACCGGGCCATATGGATGTCCCACGGATATTTAACAAGCCAGTCTTTGTACATCTGTGGTTAGCCAACAGTACTGGAATTTACAGTTTCCAGGCATAGCTGAAGATTTGCTTAAGCTTGCAGCTGTTTAACCTGCATCATTCGACTTCAATCACTGATGCACGCACGTGACCGTCGCACGGCATCGAGGCAGGTTGCGTGTGAAACAATGAGGGTTTCAAGGAACCGTGGGAGCCATGGTTTAAACAAGAGCAGATCTATAGAGACGAGCAGACATCACCTGCGATGGATTCAGGTGGAGAGTAAAACTGTCCGTCAGAAACAGCACGGGGGTAGATCATGGGGGCTCGTTCACAGGCTGCGTTGACCACTGCCAGGTAGGCTGGTGTCAAAAAGAAAACAAGAAAAAAAAATCAAGTTAAAAAAAAGGAGAAAAACATTTTTGGTGGAGTCGTGTTCATACTCGTCAGGAATCTTGCTCTCACCTCTCTCATCGTCGGCCTCCTGAGTGAGCACCTTGAAGTCAAGGAACCAGGTCTCCAGCCAGGCCACCACAAAGGAAGTGATGGGAATCACATAGCCAAAGGCATTCTGGGACAGGAGCTGTGTAGAGACAGAAACCATGCGTGAAGCTGCAGGGTATGAACACTTCATGCATATGGCATACATTTTGGCAAAGGTGAGTTTTTTTTTCAAATTTTGGAAATTCAACCTCAGCTCCTATAATAATATTTTTTTGTGTTTTTTCCATAAAAAACAACAGTAACATTATGTAAACAAATGGAAAATTAAAGGGTTAAAATTCTGAAAATGCATGAAGAGAGGATTTTACTTAGTGACAGTGGAAAATACTACTAAAATATGGTATTTTATAGCACTTTCAAGAGCGGGACGTGCATGTCCTCTAAAAAGGTAACAAGTGGGAGTTCAAAAATAAATAAATCTGCATTATAATCAATGATGTTGCTATGCATTGACGTTCAAGATATTCAACAATCATTTATTGTCATTCTGCAACACAGAGTTGCACAAAGAAATGCAATTGTAACCTAGTCCATGTATGCTACACAAGAAAAGCTACATTTTTGTGTTCTCAAAACAACAGTGACATTATGTAAACAAACTAGCCAAAATTCTGAAAATGAATATTTGGTGTTGGTTTAAAAAACGTACTACGTAAGAGTGGAAAACAATATTTATATACAATTTTAAAGACAGTTTTAAGAAGCAGACTTTTCATCAGGGCAAACTTTAAAAGTGAGGCACAAAAAGTCAAAAGTACTACAAGTGCTGTTACAAGAAGTGGTAGTTGTATGTTATGTTGGTTTACTTCCCCATTGTTGAATATATATTAAAAACAATCCTCTGTGCTGCATGAAAGAATGAAATCTTAAAAACTCCAATCAGCTCATGGTTCCGTCAGACAGCAGATTACTTTCAGAAATGCAGAAGTGAAAAACTTTCTGTGGTTTCAGCTGATTTGCTTGCACCAAACACATATACACAGGCGTGAAAGGAAGGGGGCACTCACACTAGACACGATGACCTTCACAACTAGGAAGACGCTGGTCACTAAGGTGGTAACCTGTGGAGGGAGGAGGATTAAGATTTGTGTTATAAATTCTGTTCAGATCTGCGATATATTGCGATATAAGAGATATTACATTATTCAGTGTGTGTTTCACTGTGGCGGAGCTCACTTACCGCAATAACCCACCAATGCTTCAACCGAAAAGCAGCGTAGCCCACTTGTAGACACAGGAAACGAAACAAGGCAAGGAGCTGTGACAAGGAAGGAAGAGAAAAAGGAAACAGAGTTACACACCAACACACCGTTCCTTTTATTCTACATTGAAATTGAATTAAATGTACACAGACTTGGATTGTCTCACTTACAAAGATGTCAAAGAAGGAAGACCTGTAGTCATAAAGGACGACCTCTTTTTTTAAACTTTCCCAGATTGAGCTGGAGATCTGCAGGAGAACAGAGCAGAATCCACATTAGTGTCTCACACATCAGGACAAAAAACATGTCTCTAAAACTCGTCTTCTGTCTATTGAGGCCAAATGAAGACTCACATTCAGCTCTATAATCCACAGAAGGGAGATGAAGAGCAGATCGAAAGTCACGAATAGACAGAAGGTGCGGCGGACATCAGAGATGACCTTGCGCTCTGCAGGTGGTACAAACAGGTACGGGGAAGGGAGGGACAGTGACGTAGAGTAGGAAGCATTTAGGGAGGCGATGGCAGGGAGGCTGGCCCCGAGCTCCCCATAGTCTCCACCCGGCATTCCTGCGGTGAGACAGGAAACTGCCCCTGCAACAAGGGTGATTAGGCAAAACCAAAAAATTGGGAGCATGTGCATAAAAAAAGGGCTATAACTACAGTAGTGCCCAAACAATAAAACATGTGACATTTATAATCTAAAGATTAAGATCCAGTACACAAGTTTCCATCTCTCGTCTTCCATCAGGGCAACATCTTAATGAAAATGAATAAAACCATATTGGAATAGAGAAGAGTTATGCGACGTGTCATTTTCATAGAATTGCTTATACTAGTCTGCAACTTGTGTGTTTGCAGAAAGAATTGATAACAGCAGTGAAAGCAGGAGTTTCAGTGCAGAGCTTCTTCCTAATTTCGCTGCTCTGCTGCAGTCTCATGACCTTCCTCACCACAGGCCATTTTATCAGGTTTAGATCAAGTCAAGATAAAATAAAATACACATAATGCATTTGTTATGTTTTGATGCCGACTTTAAATATAGATTTTGATGATGTAAAACTTATTTTCTATGTTCGCAGCTACATCCTAGATATGTGGTTAAGATAAGCAGCTTAATGTATCATTGTTAGCGTATTGCCTCTCTACAATAAAAACCACAGTACTCAACCAATGTTACATTTCGGAAAATGTTTTCTCCATGACACTGATCCTTTGTGCAGACAAAGCCGGTCCATGATACATGATATTATAAAAAGACTCGACTCAGTAAGGCAAACATTGTGCCTTTTAAAAAGCTAGTTAACTGTCAGTATATTTTATTACTGGAGCATTTATTGAAGGCTGCTGCTTGCACTTTGGAATCAGATTTTAGGCAGAATTGCCTGTAACAGGAAGAGTTTTTATACAAAACAACTTTTGACCATAGGATCATTGTTAAACCTGTGAATCAAGATCAGTCGATGTGAGTGAGTTTTAATTGTCTCTTGAACCAAAGGCAAAGTGTTTACAAGCATCATGACACATCTCCTGCTTATATCCCTTTGCCTAGAAAGACTACATTAATCAGTGTTTAGATAGTGTTAGATAGTACCATTTAAATCTTTAAAAACTAAATGTTGTTTTAGATCGCGCCACTTTCTGCTGAAAAACAAACAACTGTCTGACGGTGCTTCAGTATCTGTCAAGCTAACAAGCTAATTTACTCATGTCAACCAGGGTTAGCAGTAAAACAAAAGACAGATAATAATCACCAAGATCTCCGGTACACGCTTATAGTTGACTCTTGTAAACAAACACTGACAAAACGAAGATTAGCTAGCTAGTTTATAGCTGGGGTTAGCTATCAAGGTTAGCTTACACGGCTAACTTACCTTCGTTTCTAGGCAAGTTGACGTTACTCTCATTTGCTAACTGTTACCCCATGAAGAAACATGTCACACACACACATCGTGTCTCAAGTGAACAGCTACATAAAGTAACGCTATGAAACAAGGAAATACAGTTACCATAACTCCGCATTTAATTATTTCATAAAAACCCAATTTTAAAGGAATAAACTTACTTGATTTACCGCATCATCGCCAAACGTTACCAAGTCTTCCGGCTGACATTTCAAAGATGAACTCTCGCCGCAAGATGAATCCCTGCCCCCGCTCGCTCCTACACCGCCGAAAATCACGTGACGAAAATATGTTTTTCTCTCTGTGTTTTAAATGTATTTTGGGAGGAAAATAAATGTCAACACTAAAACAAAATTCAACATCTACTTAAGTAAAACTGACATTGCCTAAGAAGCAAAACATGAAACATTCCTTCAGATTCAGTGGTTCTCATATCGGCATTTGTAATGTGTCAGTTCTCCCTTTTCTATAATTTAAAAAATATGTTTTACTTAGTTATGACCGGTAAACCATGTACAACCTGCTTTTGTGATATTGTATTTGCCTATGGTCATACGAACAAATTATTTTAAAAGTTTTCAGTAAGTGTGTTTAGTGTTTAGTAAGCTGTTAAGCAGGCTTTGAATGTTAACAGAGCACAACTACATCGCGCTGATTGTACGTTTTATTTTGAATGGTTAACCGGAAGTGTAACCATGCTATTATGTTTAGCTTGATGTGATTACAATGTAGTTACTGATGTGTAGTAACATCACATAATCTAAAATGTTTACTTCGATGTGCCGATGGTTGAAGCAGTAGCTAGTTAAACGTATTTACCATAGACCAGGGGTTCTCAAACCTTTTCAGAGCAATGACCAATAAAAAAAAAACACTCACGGACCACATTTTTTTTATTAACCGTGCTTGCCATTCATGTAAATAGGGTGGCATTCTTCTTTTTTTGCCACCAAATAAAGGATATGCAGTAAATAAGCCTTCCTCTTTACCATCGCTCCATCAGGGATCTTTCTCATAATATGAGTACATTATTAATACAAATACTAAAAGCATATTACTCATATATTTAGCCATTTGAATTGCTAATAGTCAATATTCATATTACTGTAATAGTTATACAGTTGAAAGGAAGGTTCTCCCTACTAATGAATGATAATTTCTTTGTTTCTTTCTAATCGCTTCAGTTTGGTTACTTATTCCTGAAAGTACGTACCAGAAATGTAAGCATGTTGCAGTTCCTCACTGTGGCCACTGGAGGGCAGTGAACACTCATAATTACGGATTCATTGAGAATCAACATGACTTCTGCCATATATACATATGTTACCCCCAACAAATTAAAAGCAATACAATTAAATAATAATATGTATCCCACCAACACATTTACCTCACGATTTTTAGATAACACATTTGAATTGTCAATGCCTCAAATCACCACGCAAAAAGAATCACGGGACAGGACCACTATTAACTTCAAACAAGGCAAGAGAGTACACTGCATTGTACTTCCGGTTTCGTTAGAATATAGACTATGGCATTAAACAACTTTAAAACAAGTTCTCAGCAAGATGTATGACCCCTTCAATGTATTACACATATATTACATGTCACCTGGGCACTACAAAATGTTAAGTCCATCAAAAACAAATGTGTGGAAATAATCATTGGCCTACTTTGAGTTATTTTATAGCTTTTTTTTTAACTTTTCAAAAATAGCACAAACTTTATTAGGGTTAGAATTAATTTAGTAGAATGGTTGTAAAACATACATTTTTGCTGACATTTTTTAGTCCTAATAAACTTAACTAATAAATATAATTTTGTGTGAGTTTACCTTCCTCTGTATCCCTACATCTGTAAATAATTAATTTATTAATTACTTTCTTCTTAATTTTTGCACCTGACAACCTGAAAGGCCTTTTTCTTTCTTTCTGATTTTGCATTGTGCAGAATAAAGTTAACATAAAACCCACACAAAATATTCCTATATTGTTTAGTAATTAGTTTTTTAAAATGTTAAATAAACAGTTTTGTTTTTGCAGTACCAATTAATCTAGTGTAAGTCTTTATAAATAGCACCAGACTGTTTTAGTGTTTGTGTTTTAAGGAGGACAGTGACAGAAAAAGGGATTTGTGTATCAAAGAAATATGAATAAAAATTCATATTTCCTTGGATGGATTTAGATTTCACACACAATACATACAGATTAGTTTATTGGAGAAAAAGGAAAAGCTTTTTTATTTTGATATCATAATGTTGCTCACTTTAAAACAACCACATCACATTGAGAAAACAATAGAATGGAAAAATAAAATTAAAATAAAGACAGAATAAACATAATAATTCATACATGTCTTGCCATGGTTGTTTTCTTCTGACCCGGGTGGAGAGGGGAGGTGGACAGAGAGTGGAGGAGGGTCGGCTGTAGAGCCTCATCCAGTCAACCCATTATTTGGGCAGGTCAGAGGTCAAAGTTTCACACAGTTTTTATTTACAACCGCAGCCAAGATGATACAAACAAAGAATTATTGTGGCACAACTGGAAACCTTCTTATACACCAAATCCTACATCTTCAGTTAAACTGGAAATTAAATCAGATAGATGCTGTCTGAAAAAACTTTAGAAAAGAGAGACAAAGTGAATATATGTGGTAAAAAGACTCCAGAAAGTTTGTACAGTGATGCATTGAGTGCATTTTGCTCAAATGTCAGTCATAAAGTTAACGCGTGCCTGGTTTTAGGCTTGTGAGTTGGACGTAGACAGTGGAAATAGGACAGAGCTGAGCTACTCATACACTGGACGTTAGAAAAATAGCTTGAACAACAGATCCTAACATACAATTAAAAAGATGACAATAGAAAAGCGTTAACCTACAAAAGGGAATCTGACTGTGAGCACTGAGTAATCCCAGATGAGTGAGCAGTATTGGATTTTAAATTACTTTTTTTATTTTTATTTCTTAACATGATGTCAACAGTGGATCCAGTTTGAATGTGTGATGCATGAAAGCAACGGTTGGATATTTAAAACAAATTAGAGGTAGCTTTGCCCTTTAAAGATTCATTTTTAAAGTATACTCAAATATGAAAAGTGTGGTATGAAATAATTCACACACATGCACACTCGCTGGCTCACAGATTCAACACAATTATAGACAAAAAGAAAATTGGTGATTATTATAATTTGTTACATAAAATAATAGTCCACCCCAAATATTTTATATAATATTAAAGAAATGGTCTGGGAAATTTCTATGGGAGTTTTAATACTTTTTTAGGACTTGATTAAAGTTGACCACAAGATACTTTTCAAGCTTTCAAGCTTTTTAAACTTGTGCAAGTTTCACAAGGCGAAGATTTGCTCTGTGTTTAGTGTGAACACAGCATTAGGTGGATATCAATGAGATCAAATTAAAAAACAATGAATCCAGAAATATATGCTGCAGCATTTCCTGTGAATCCTTCGTTCTTAGATAGGCAATTTGAATCCCTAATGAGAATGGCGGACTCCGCCACTCACAATCACAACTACTGTATAGAGAATGTGAATACATTGAATTACTTTCGGTGAAGAAATGTAGACCATAACAAGCATTAACATTTCACTCCATGAAAATATTAAGGACGATAACCTCAGTAGCTGGAGTATCACTTTAAAACACTCGTTCCTACTTTCCACCACAAGATGGCAGTGCATGCACATTTAATGTACATATTCAATATGCTGCAAATCGGATCATGATGTTCAACAAAAAAGTAGCATTTTACGTAGGAAAGGAGACATTTTCTGTTAAAAATGTGCCCAAGAGAGTTTACGTGTGTGTGAGTGATGATTGCCTTGTTTAAAGGAACGTTTAGCTCTGTGTAGAAGCTTTAAGGTAGAGGGAGGACTGGTCTTACAGGGTATTTGGTCATGTTGACCTCGTTGGCCCCTCTGCTCATTATATACAAAGGGACATTACTGCTCCGTCAGCAGATCAATCCTCACCTGCTCATAAGGGCGGACTACTCTCTGTCCTCTCTTCAATCCACCTTTACCTTTCAATCTTTAGAGGTGAAGTAGTACAGAGATCTTTGCTAACTCTCATGTTTGATTTCATGGAAGTATTTTTCATTCGGCTCTCATCCTCACTCGTCTCCACACACATCCACATAACAGCACACACCCGTCTCCACATCTTTTCTAAGTTCTGTCGATTTTTACCATTTGACAAAACACCTTCATTCTCCCTAATTCTTCCCCCTCTCTCTCTCAATTACTCCCCCGACTGTTCTCCTCTGTCGTTTCCTTCTCTTCATCCTCCTCCTCCTCCTCCTCCTCCTCTTCCTCCTCCTGTGCTGCTTGGATCTCTTTGGCCATCTCTCTCACGCTGGAGAACTTGTCTCTCTGCTCTGTGGTCGCCGTCTCTTGGTGATCTGAGGAGACAAAGACTGATGTCAAGAGAAGCAGTGAAATCACCAAGTTCTGCTTTTGGTTATTGTTACTATTACCATCGTTCTTTATTAAAATGCTTGTGGAGTTAATCCTGGTGAAAGAGATTACTGGTGGGCAGTATGACACTAGTATTGAGAGCAGAGCTGGAACAATTAGTTGATTCATTGATTATTCGCAAAAAAAGGCAACTATCTTGATAATTTATTAATTGGTTCGGTCATTTATTAAAGCAAAAATGCCCAAACTTCCCTGCTTCTTTTAGTCTATGATAGTAAACTGAATATCTTCCAAAAACTGCACAGCTCTTTCAGTTTAATTAATACTTATTGTACATATTTATATAGTATTTTCTCGGATTTTGTAGTGTAATTGTCTTTTATCCAGCTTTGTCATTTTATTTCAGAAATATTGTACATATTTTTAAAGTATTCTTTCATAATTTTATTGTAATTTTCTTCTAGTCTAGATTAATTGATTATTCCAGAATGTTAACTGGTAATAAAAATCATCATTATTTAGTTATTTAGTTTGTTACTTGCAGCCCTATTCGACAGCTGTTCTGTCTGCACATGAGGACAAAGGTTGTGTCATATATGCAAGACTTTTGTTTCTAATCATAACTGCTTATTTAGGGTTATTGAGAAGCATATAGATTAATACATAATCAATGCAGGAATGGACATTACTACGTAGAAATATATATATACATATACTTCTATATAATATAAATATACTTCAGGTGAGTTTGAATGGACTTTGTGTTCCTCATGTTCAAGCTGCACAGCTGCTTCAGAAAGAAGAAGACTGTGCTTATTCTTGATACGTTTTCATTAGATGTCAATCTTGTTGCAGCTTCCTGACTAAACAACTTGTTCTTCTTGATTTGTCTTCTGTCTGTGAGGCTGAGCCCAATCTGTGTTTCGCTCGACTGAAAGAACAGACGAGCTGTAATCAAAGGGCCCGATCAGGATCCTTCAACATCCCGTTTGGATACTCTGTGTTTCAGCAGACTTCCACAAAGGGATTTATTGAGAGAGCCTGTCATCTGCCCGACAGAGCAATAATTCTGAATGAAATGTTCTCATTTCATATAATGGTGATTAAAAACCTTTTTTTTTGTTTGTTGCATAAAACAAAATAATAAGGGAGTGTATATGCAAAAGAGAGAGAGAGAGATATCAAACAGCACAAAAGTGAAACTCAGTCCTAACGTTTTATACTCTACATAAAGTAATAGAAGAGTTGAAACAGAATAAAATACAGAGCAGACAGCGTGCTCTGTGTGCTTGTTAATCCTGTCTGGCCTCTGACTGGTGTCGGTGTTGTGTGCAGGCCTTTCGTCAGCTGCAGGACCTCTGACAGATTCGGGGCGCGAGACAGAGCTGATATGACACGGGGGCTGTCTCAACACACAGAGCTTCATCTGTGCTGCTGGCCGGCCCACAGAGGAGCTTACGTTACCCTGAAAACTGCAGCAGACTTTGAGAAGAGCATCTCTGTTCTACTGGGAACAAATAGGTTTTTATATTACATTTGTTATGGGAGCAAATTACTTCAAAGCAGGTTAAAAGTTGTGGTATTTTTCGCCCTTTCACCTGTGCCTGCTTAACTTTTGTTTCTCAGTCAATCTTGCACATTCATTTGTTTTTCCATATTTTTGAAATACAAACTTGATCGAGTCAGACTTGAAACTTGTTGCCGTCTCACATACTGCAACAAAGACACCAAAACATTATAAAGTTTGTCATTTGTCTAGTCTGGTAGATATTTTCTCAAGTGATTGTCAGGCGATAAGCAGTAAACAGAGTATGTAGTAAAAATGAAAACCATTAACTTGGACGCAGTGAAATAATAATGACAGAAACTTTGACTAAACATATTAAGGCTTAAGGTTTGTTGTGACACATTATCTATCTTGGTCATAAAAACGTGTTATTTTACTGTTTAAGGAGGATTATCAACGATTTGAGTAGAATGAGTCCTGAAATCTCAAACTATGTGAAGTGTTTGCAGACACCATCAGGACAAATATAAAGGGAAAGGCCAAGTCATTCACCCAAACCTGAAGAAAAAAATACACCTTTAGATAATCTTACACTGCATTATTCCTGATAAAAGAATGTCATTCTCCTTTCCATTATACCAATTTACCCTGATTTTCAAGATTTTGTATGTACAAAACATTTGTTTGTTCAACTCCAATAACTGAAATAAGTAAAATCATATAGCGGGCCCGGAAAATGAAAGCCAGCGCTTCAGTTTTTAGCAGTGTTCCAGTCAACCACAGGGTGTATTCATTCTTTTAACAACAACAGCAACAACAACAACGCCAATGTTGTCCTTGCTGCCTCTGTGTGCAGAGTTGCTGCTGTTGTGTTTTCCCAGCCAGTTGTCAGAGAGCCTCCCTCTCACCAGCAGCTTGGTGGGGAGACGTGTCCTCTCCCTGCCAGTCGTCCTCATACTCCTCCCCCTCACAGGGGTCTTCCAAAGGAGGGTAGACACCTAGGTGCTGCATATGTGCTTCGGCCATCTTCTGCACAGCTACACACACACACACACACACACACACACACACACACACACACACA
>CALSCE010010635.1:8426814-8451204 GCA_943593645.1 Bovichtus variegatus
CGCACACACACACACACACACACACACACACACACACACACACACACACACACACACACACACACACACACACACACACACACACACACACACACACACACACACACACACACACACACACACAGGGAGAAGGCCACACAAACACATGGACACAAGGATAGAGGGATATGTTGTTTTTGGTTTTACCACGCTTCAATACTGTCAGTTTTTTTTTTTATCATGCCTCACCGGGGATTTTGAATACATGCCAGGCAGGCAGGAAGCCAATTAAACACATGCACTGACAGACAGACAGGCAGGCAACTGCAAAACGTTATCCCACACTGATTTTTCTGAGCATCCGCTGTTGTTTTCTATCCCTTCTCTCACCCTGTTCTCCCATCTGTTTGTTTGTACCCTTGTCTTTCCTGGACTGCCCGCCATCCTCAGCGCTTTCGCTTGGCAGTGCTGACTCACACTCTTCTCTCTCCCTATACGCTCTCTTCTTATTTGTGATGTTACCTCAACCCCCCCTCTCACTTTCTCTGGGTCACCTTGACTCTCTCTCTCCCTCTCTCTTTCATACCCTCAGATGCACAGTGCGGCACAGAGGCAGGTCACTTATTCTAGTTTAAGGGAGGTTGTGTAATCAGAAATTATTCTGAGGTAGCTCTCTCTTTCACCCTCTACGATGGAGCTGATTAAGGACAGATTTCTGATGCAGTAACTAGGTTTTCTGGCTCATTATATCATCACTTGACATGCAACACGCACTCATAAATCCCCATTAAATGAAGCTCTGCTGACAAGCTCTGCAATGTAGATCTTTGCCCCTTTAACAACCACATGCAACAAGCAGGAATGCACATGCATAAAGACTCAAACAAAGGTACATTATTGTGTTCATGTATATATTTCTATCCTGCCTATATATGTGTGTGTGTGTGTGTGTGTGTGTGTGTGTGTGTCACAGCTATATACACAACTGACTGTAATCCTGGATGATCCAGACTTTCCTAGACTCACACTCAGTGTCTCACAGCTGTCACACTCTAAGCTCTCTTTCTCCCTTTCTCTCCATCTATCACACACAAATATACGGATCCTGTTGTGACGTGTACAGTAAGAGCAGGAACAAATGGAAACATGCCTATGCATATCACACATGCACAGAAAGAAAATTAAATAAATGCTCCTAATGCATATCTACCCATCTGTCACATGCATCCCCCCCGCCACCCATTGTCTGCTATCATGAAGCATGGAAAGCAAGAAGGAAATTCACTGCAGCGAAGCATGGTAAAACAAAAAGGATATAAACACAGGGATGAATCACAGCACACAACCACCACCTGTAGTACCAATACTGCTCACACCTACCTTTGAGTGATGGAGGCTGATACACGTTTGGATTGACACGTTTTGGTTTGAGGACTCCGTTCTCTCCTACGACCCACTGTGAACAAACATTAACCCCTCATTTTCAACATACATTTCTCTTTAAAAATCCCTTCCAGACACGTTTTAAGACTTAAAAATACTCCTGATACTGATATGGCTTTTCCACTAAAAAGTTACCCAGTTACCTAGTTGTTGTCTTGTTTTTTACTCCTCCTCCCTCATTGAAACATTCAGAATCTATGATTATGCAAATATTGTTTATTTTAAAAGTTTAACTGCTGGACAAAAGATGTGTTATGTGCACTGGAGACTTTATGTTTCCACGTCACACTAGTCAAAGTTGCATACTGGATGATTGGTTTCAAACTAGCTGTGATTTCACAAAATCCTGCTCGTGGGTACACTTAAGATTAAAAGATGAGCACAGAGAAAGTGTAAAAACAGACTTCTACTGATAAACTCTGCTCACACATCTTTCTGCACGGTGAAGGTCAAACATCCAAGTGAAAAAGCAATTAGCAGAACAATGAACAAAGAAAATATTTGGGTGTTTTCTTTCCTTAAAAAATGAACATATACGTCTTTGTTCCAAAACGCCACAGAAGGTGACACGCTACGGCAGCTTAATTATAGAGAACGTTTCATACACAGTGGCACACTTGCATTAAAGATAATGATGCAGTTTATGATGCCGACATTAAGAGACACATTCAAACCCAAGATGCCATGTTTTTCATGGCTGCACCTTTACATCGAATGAAAACCTTTTTTATTTCTTAAGCACACTTTATTTCTATGGCATAGTCACTACATGTGTTCATCAGCCATGCAATGCAATGTTTGCTATTCAGCTAGTGAAAGATACTTTTTTTTGATGAACATTTCACCAAAGCACTGTCTTTAATCCTTCGACACATTAAATATTTACTAGAGTTTCAAATTTGACGGAGCATTCTTATCACAGGGCTCCTCGACTTGTTTTTTTTTCACATCTTCCAGCCACATTTTGTTCTTTAAGAACTGTGTGTAAAACAGCTTCTAAGATCAGCAATGAACATTCAAGCTCAGGGAATTTAAGATTAAGCAAAAAAAAATAGTTTGAATTACAGATTTCTTGGGGTTTGAACATTGGTCGTCCACACAGAGTTTGTGATGGACACATGGGAGGATCGAGCAGGGTTGAAAAAGTTATGTCATGAAGTCAATTCCATTGGCAGCTAATATTTAAGAGGAAGACACCAGATAATAGAAAAAAACATAAAATGATGTTGTTTAACAATGAAATGGAAAACTCCAAAATGAGGTAGGGTGATTTGTTTTTAGTTCACGGGATAGGGTTGAAAAAGGACAGATGGGAAGGCACAGATACTTATTAAAGAAAAGTGTTTTAACTTCACCTTTACCTGATGGGTGGACTGATCATCCTCAGGAGATGATTGGTCGGCTACTCTAAACAGTGTGGCAGGTGTTGGCCTCCTGCGCCGGATCTGTAAACAAACATAAAGGGCAGCCATAAATAAATGAATAATTAAACTGGACGACACCGTATTATTAAAAATGCAGCACAAAACCTTATTAATCAAGTGGAAATTGTTGACAGTTCATGCTGGTGAAGGGCATGCTGGGGCCACGCTGCCTGAATCAGTGCTGCTACCCAGTGGGCTGATGGGTCAACAAGTTTCAGCGCTCACTACGGGTCGGTCAGAGCACATGCCACTGTCAGTAGAGCAGAGGAAGACTCATTATGTAACTTTCTCATTTCAGAGACAGATACAGTGAAAGGCATATTGTGTAGAACAGAAGAGAAATTCATGCTTGTTGCTCAAGTTTCAAATTATCCAGCAATTAAGTAAAGCTTTTGATTCAGGACTTAATTAAAATGAATGACCTTTTCACACAACACACAAGTGTGTTTGATCACCCGGGTGCAGCATGTACGGTCATATACACTCTCACAAACAGAGGGACCATGGAAAAGAGGATTTTAGACTAACTGAGCCGCAGCAACCAGACACTCCCCTCCACTGTCCAGTCTCCGTCTCCAACACACTGTTCCCTGAAGACTCAAGCCAGATTGCTGCCGGTCTGAGAGGAGACAGCCAGACGGACTGCAGGTCTGCACTGCACCTCCCGTAAAAGTCACCACAGTGAACTCTCTGTCCTTATAGGAACAAATGCCCGGCTGTGCCCCTCCAGCTCGCCAATACGTGGCCTGCCTGTGGGACTGCACTCTAACAGTTTGGCATTTATTCTGAGAACAACACTGTTGATACTGATATCAGTTGTTTTTACAGAGGGCATTTTGGATGTCTCTTTTTATAACTCCATAAATAAAAAGATACTTTAACAGCCATATAGAAAATCATTTTTGTAAACTCATTTTGAGAAAATGGCCTTTAAAGATTTGTATTGTAAAGTTCCATACATTTCGCAAGACACTACAGGTGAAAAGGGTAAACATGTCTAACTAATACTGTAGATATCACCATGAAAACTTCCCCAGTTGATTACTTACATTAAGACAATAATTTTTTGTATTGAAATTACATTGAAATATGCAAATGAGGCATTATCTAATGCTAAGGTTTGGTGAATTCAGGAGAAATCTACAGATGCAAATAGACAAAGTGTAGTAAAATATACACCTGAACGTAAACTTTGGTAGTTTTCTTTCCACTAGTCATGTTATAGAAGCAAAAAAGCCAAAACTCTCAAAATTGTCCGGTGCATAAAGACATGTTATTGTCTGTAGTGTCTCGTCTTAAAGTCATATTCTTCCAAAAATCTATCTTTTGATTATTATACACTTCCCCCATAGAAGGTTTATAGCTCATTAACACACTCAGGCATGAGGAGATGGATGCAAGTCATGTATTTAGCTATATTTTGCCCAAAAATATAAGGATCCAGAAACTTAATCAACAACTATTTTAATGATTGATTTATCAGTTATGTCATACATCAATAACAAAATGCTGCTTTTTGGTGTTGGCCCTTGGAACTTGTTTTGGGAATTCTGATGGCCATTTTATTAATAATTTTTCACATTTTTTAGACTAAATGATACATCAGTTATTCAAACAAATAGTGTACTGAGTATTCAGTGATGAAACATAATCTTTAGTTGCAACACTTTACAGCTTTAAAGCAGAGAAGTTGGTTATGCTGCAGGAGTGGTTTGAGAAGTTTATCTTGATGTTTTGCTACCTTGCTTCACTGGGAAAACACAAGTTTGAAACAGCCTCTGATAACCATGAAGTAGCAAACGTTTTATAAGCCACCTTTCAAACAGGAAATGACTGTTTGATACTCAAAATATAAGTTTGGGCATATCACTTTAATACAAATACTGAAAACCCCTGAGAAGAATGTGTTAGGACTTTATTTATTCTTTACATACAAAGCTTTACATACAAAGCTTTACTTACAAAGCTTTACTTACAAAGCTTTACATGCAGACCTCAACACTTTCCCACAGTTCTAAAGGATTTAAAGCTGACAACTATAAAAGGACTTTTTGGAAAAATGTTGGATTAAATAAAGTGTGCAGAGAGTGCAGCTAAGTGGACTTGGCACATCAGACAAGCAAGGCATTGAAAAATGTCCTCTGTGGAGAAAGCCAACCTTGGCCATGGCATGAACCCTGGCCCACTGTTTACGGCACCACATAACATCACAGGAAGAGAGTTAAGTAGCCTGGCTCTGTTATGCTTTAAACTGCTCCATACAGAGAGATTTGTTTGTGGTTGGTTCCCCTTCTTCTTGTTAAGCAAGGTGTGCGTCATCACAGTGAGACACATGTTGCCAAAGCAGAGGCTTGCTTGGCCACATGGTGGAAAGCTGCCGCTGTCAAACATGACAACACAGAGTAATCGAGCATGGATTTCACCCCTATTTATGACACCAGAAACACGTTTTAATCCCGTCACGCAACTACCAGCTGTCCTCTCTCTCCTGGATCTCACACACTATCTGTCTTTATCTCATTCACCTCTCATTTCCATCTCACTTGATCCTCTGCTTCCTCTATCCTGTTTACTTCCATATCCATCCTTCATTCCTTGACATTTCCCTCACTTCTCTTCCTTCTCCTCTCCATCACTTGAATGAGTCATAACTGAAATCATGTCATTACCCTTTTGTTTGCTGACTTGTCTGTCCTTTCCTTTCCTCAAATGATCTCTTTCTTTCTCTCTTTACTTGCAGGAAACCTCCACAGGGCTTCCCACCTCTCCCCCTGGCAAGGTGTGGAGGCCCGGGGCTCCATGCTGCTGTGAACCCTGCTGTCTCTGCCTGCCTGACACCTGCTACCAGCCTTGCAGGGCAGGCTGTGGTGTCTCACACCGAGACCCGCAAGAGAGAGCAGACACCAGATGTTGCCATGACTAAGCCTATGCCCAAGTCCTGTGGCATTAAAGCCATTAAACTGGAAAATCTATTGTATTGGTCCTTAATATCCCCCCATGCAGACATTGTATTTGCAAGGTTATTGTGAGGAAGGTATAAGGGACAGCCCGATAGTGCTGGTTAAGTTACATGTCAACATTAATCATTGTCATTTAATCATTAATGTTATTTTTCAAGTGAAAATGCCTAAAAACTCCAAGTTATGCTAAGCTACGTGTGAATATATGCTGCTTTTCTCTGTTTTACATTGTAAATTAAATGTCTTTCAGTTTCGTACTATTGGTCAGAACAAATAAGACATCTGAAAAATCTGTGAGGATAGGATGGACATTTTCCTAAATATTTTCTGACATTAAACAATACTTAATTAACCAGGGCAATAATCGGCAGATTAATCGATAAGGAATACAACTGTTAGCTGCATCTCTAATTCAGTGTAGTTCATACAAATGTTCACATCATGGCTTACAAAACTTCACTTCCCCATTTTAAGTTACTACAAATGGTTAGCCTCATCAGTACAACATAGCCGTCACACCTTTTCTTTCAGTTCTACTTCTGTTTTTTAAAGAATGGTTGTGTTACAGTATTCTGGATAAAGCAAGTCATGGTAAAGTTTGGGTCATTGCTCTCTTTTATGGAAAATCCAGCCCTGGATAAATCCACAGGGCCAATATTGAAAGAAAATCATTCCTCAGCTACACATCAAGTACACATTTCCAAAGAGATGCTCCAGGCCTTGTACCTTTATCTACTATTTTTTCTTTCTCCATCCTGAAAACTATAACAAAAGCAAAAAAAAAAAAAAAAAAAAAAAAAAAAAAAAAAAATCACATTTCATAACCTCTGCCAATGACAACTAACAAGATGTCATTAAACACGGCAAAATATTCAAAGCTATAGAGTCCAGTTTATCTATTCAGATGGAGATAAAAATATATTTACCTATTTACCTGAATGTGTGCTCACATGCCGTGCGTGTGTGTGTGTGTGTGCGTGCGTGCGTGCGTAGGGGAAGATAACTGTCCTCCTAATGTCATCATGTAATCATCATGGGGCTCTTGTGAAAATGCCAGGACTTGACCTCCTAAACCAGTAAAAAGACAACATTAGACCTCTCAGGTAAATTGTAAAACAGGTTGTAAAGTAGATTAAATGAGAATAAAATCACATTAATACAAAACCGCACTGTGTTTATGTGTGTCTATGTCCTTCTTTTATGCACATTACACACACAAAGTGACGGTGACAGTGATGGTGGCGGTGACGTGCTACTGAATGACATTGGCAATGCCAGATGACATCAACACATATAGTGACTCTAGTAATTTTCCAGCCTTAAAACCAACCCCACTCTCCTCGAGTTACATAATATGTATGTGACTTCCTCATTTACGCCAACACTGGGGCACAGTGTGTGAGATTACTCCTGCTGCGCTTTATCCCTCCGCCCTCTCCCTCCCTCCGTCCCCTCCCCCCTCCCCATCTCTAAACCCCCTGCCCCCAATCTCCCAACCCCTTTCCTCTGCTGGCAGCCATTGTTTTTGTACCAAGATCAGTCGAGCTGCTGTGGACTTGATTGTGGGGCTCTAAGCAGGTGATGCGTCGGCCTTTCAGCGGCTCCACAGGTGCGAGCCTGCAGGCTTTCCCAAGAGGCAGCAGCACCTCGCTTCACTTTCACGCAGCGCTTTGGTCTCAATAAAAACATTGGCTGATGGATCATAGAGCATAGAGAAGAGAAGCATCAGTTTATCTAAAGCTGATGCTTGAACTTGAATAATGTGCTGACTCAGCATTGTGTCACAGATAGAGGAGGCAGAGAGAAACCTCTAGATTTATTTGTGGTTTAAAGTGTTTGCACAATAAAACAAAGCAGCAGAAACACAACAACAAAAGAATAGAAGCAAATTGTGCAGGTAAGATTTAAAGAACCCCTAGAGGCTTAAAGAAGGAATCTCACCTCAATAAACATTATAAGCAAATGCAAAAGTCATGTAATCAATAAAGTAAACAAAAAGCAAACATTATGAAACAGATTCATTGTGACATTGTAGACTTTGGCTAAACTAAATTTGATAAAATATACCTTTATGCATGTTTTTTGATGTAATCCCTTTTCATTAAGTTTGTGTTTAACAATAATGGTTTTATTTTCCTTACTTTCATTGATTTGTTGATAATTTATTTAAAGCTCCAGAAAGCCATTTGGAGGTATGTTTTGAGACATGCCATATTAATAAAAAAAAAAAAAGTTATCTTAGAGTTGTATTTTCTATAAATGTAATTGGGGGTAAGGAGGCTCAACAGCAAGGACTCTAATATAGGACTCCAATACCTCACTCTGTGCTATGTGGGGTACATGAGTCATTGGTAAACATTGACTTTGCACATGTGTGTACGGTATTGTGTGCACAGGTATGTGTGTATTGGCCAAGCAGCCTGGGTGCAGTTTGGCTCATATGGGTCTGCTCCCAAGAGACCGTCCTCTAAGCTGGTGCTCTCGGGGCCGAGCCTATTAAAGGCAGCAGCAGTAGGACAGAATAAACTAGATCGGAGGGGTCCCTGGGGGATCTGTGGGATGAGAAAGAAAGGCTCTAAAACTCTGGCCCGCACCAGCGCTGACAGTGGAGCATCTTGAGGGGAGTTCGCTGTGCAGATCTGGCCTCAATGCAAAGACAACACAAAGAGAAACACACCTCAGATCTCCTGCCCTGTCAGCTTACATCTCGCGTGTCCAATAGCACTGCATTACATCGAGCCATCCTATTAAGCAGTGTGTCAACTCTCTCCCTCGTGGCCCCACTGTAACCCAGCTCTGGATGGATAGATATGGATTTTTACAAGATTGATTTGCAGTTATGGCATCTGCCCACAGGCGCATGCCACTAAATCGCTCAGAAAAAAGGGCTTGTGTATGTGCATGGCATACAGTACACCAATGGGAACATACTCAACATGTTCAGCCAGAACCTAAGGGGAGGCATATGGAGTAAATTTGTGCAAAGAAATGTAGGTCTTGTGTCAAAGTCTGTCCCCCCTTCAGATAGAGTTTCTGAGCAGTGTAGCTATTTTAAAATTAAATGGCAGAACCCCATGTGGTGCTCTAAGTGCAATCTTACAATAAGTTCAATAACAAAATAAATGTGAAAAACTATCCTTCTCAGCATGAGCTAAATGTTTTATTTATTTATTTTTTTTTCACATTTCTATTTCAAAATCCTTTTTGACAAATAAAACACATTTTATCTTTATATTTATATTTTTTGTTGGATATTACAAATGGTCGAACAAAATTGCATCAACTTTGCAAATTTAACCATTCCAAAAACAATTAAACATGAATGTATTTTTGCTAATACAGATATGTGTGGCAGATCATTTGAAATTCAAACAGGTTTAGCAAATTTAAAAAGGAAACAATTTCAAAGATAATAGCTGCTGCTACTCATTTTTGATCTGGTATTGTGATTAGTAGCATATCTATTTAGAGGTTGCGCAAGGGAGACACACCAAGTTGTTGATCTCCAAGATGTCAAATATCGGCATGGTTACTTTACATCATCATCTCTGCCTGCTGTTTTCTTTGTGTGCATATCCCCACTGGAATTTTAGGAATTCTATTTTTTAAGCTTTGTGTTTTGCTCAAATAATTGGACACACTGTTGGCTGTTGTCAGGATTAAACCAAAATACCAGACCACCCTGAGCCTTCCTGACAAAGCTGGCAGAGGAAATGTTTCCATAAACATGACAAATACACAACCAAAGGCCAATGATCCAATATATCATGTGACAAACAGTTCTGTCAGACACATTCAGGCTATACTCAGTCATCACTAACAGACAGTGCTGCCAGGCAGCTTCAACAAGGCTTCACTGAGTAACACCCGCTTGTCCTCCAGTTTCCAGCTGTTTCAAAGAGGGTCAAGGACGAGGCTACGCAATTTACAACCCCAACAGCAGCTCAGTGAGGTCCGAGGTCCGAGGTGTGCTCATTCCCATTTAAACGTTGAATTCCCATAAGTCGAAGAGGCTCCTGAATGTTGCCTCTCAACATTCAGGTAACACTCTTACGGTGACCTTTGGCCCCACCACTGGCTAACTGAATAAACAGATGGGCAGGAGATAGCATCTGGAGGGGCTCTCCAATGACCCCAAAATAGGAAATGTAATTACGCTGCACCCACTGGCAGAATGATATCACACTCAGGCAACCATCCCCCTCTTTCTCCTTCTCTTCTGTTCCACAGTACCTCCCAGTCTTAACTTAATTAGCTGCTGGTAGCTGTTTGGCTTGTTGTTCCAGAGACTGAATAAAGGTTTGCCATTACAACACAATGGAGATAATGTGTCAGTGTCTGATGAGTGACAGGAAGCTTTCTGCCAGGTTAGCGCACACTGGAGAAACAGTGGGAGGTGCCAATCAAAGCTTTCACAGAGACGATGGCACCTCTAACAGTGTGCAAACAAAGGATAATTTAGCTATTCTTGTTCTTGCTCAAATTTGGTGGTGTTGCATTGTGCAGCTGACAAAGACCAGCTCTAGAGGTCAACAACAGGTACCAACAAAGGACAGAGTAGCTATAGTTACTCATCTGCAACGTCATATATACCCACAGGTGACAGATGAAAAAAAGATTATACAGTTAATGGTTGCTATGAATCATACAGATCATTGCTTGGATACAAAAGGCATGTAACTCGAGTCTGTAACATTTCGACATCATTTAAGATTGTACTCAAGATTAGTATGTTCCTGTTAATTATATGGCACAACAGCGTTTCCTTTTTAATAGTAAAATGTTTTTGTTTTTTTACGGTAGCATTAAGTCCTTCTTCTTTCGGCTGCACCCGTTTCCATCTCTTCCTGTCCTCTGCATCTTCATCTGTCATGTCAACCACCTGCATCTCCTCCCTCACCACATCTATAAACCTCCTCTTTGGCCTTCCTCTTTTCCTCTTGCCCGACGGTAAGCATTAAATTGAAATCCAAAAACACCTCAATTTATTACCTGATTTTGCGAATTCCACATATAAGTTTTGTGTCTCAGGACTACAAACATGTGCTACTATAATATTTGTGCATAACCTTGTTTCTGCTTTGGGACATTGCCCCCCTAAGCACATTGAAGATGACCTGGTGTGTCCCTGTGTAAGCTCATTAAGTTGCATGCAGATAAACATGAAAAAAAATTGTCTCAACCGCTGTGACGAAAATCAGAGATTACAACAGGCACGGCAGCAATAACATAATGCCATGTCTTCTCTGTGTTGATGAAACAGTGATCAAGACCAATCCCATTTGTTTTGAGTCACGCCTCAGTGCTCATCTCAATATGTCAGTCTGACCATACTGCGGCTCTTTAGCGAGAGAAAGGGAATCCAGCTTTTGACACTGAAAAAAGTAAAAATCAGGAGGGAGGAAGGCAGCTCAAAGGTGAAGTTCAGGGTCCAGATCCTGACATAGAAGCAATGAACATACTGATGTCTGACAACATTTGGTGACAAGTCAGTTCCTGATCCTGTCCAGCCCTTATCCACATTTATCTCCCTGCTGTGCCACGGTTGCCTTTCAAATACTTATCACAGATATGATCGCTGCTGTTGTTGCTATACAAGGGGTTAAAAGATGCTTCAGATGCACTGTGATTTCTGTGCACATTCCCAGATAGAGAAAAAAGTATGTGTCTGTGCAGTTAGATATGCATGAGTGCACATTGGGGGGCTGTGTGTCTTCATGTCCTGACTCAGCCTGACTTGGATTGATTAATGATGATCCCTGAAGCAACAAGTGAGTGACTGAGTGGGACAATGACACCAACTGCCAACAGAGGATTTGTTCACCATAACATCAAAGGCAGCATTGCAGGCCTCCATCAGGTTCTGTGCCCAACGCCAGTGCCTGAGGTGCAGTGGGCATTGTGGAGCATTTTCGACTCACTGTGTACAGTGTCATCTCTACCCGTGCTCAATATTTATACAGTATCTTATTAACTGTTTACACATTACACACATCCAGGCACAAAGGAGACGACAGGAAAATGATCTTTAGGACAAGATCATTTGGAGAATAAAATATAAATGATTAAATGGAATAAACTGGCTTTCATGCACATACACTGCTTAAGCAAAGTGGAAAAGGACCATGAAAGGACACTTGTGCTAAACTGCTGACAGATACAGAACATGAAAATGTTTCTGTAGTCATTAACTAATCAAAACGCCTGGACTGTCAAAAACAAGGAGGAACAAACACATGGCAGCCCGCAGAAGACAGAGGTCCATTCATTGTGTCCAAACTGTAATTATAATCTGTGGTTTCCAGCAAGGCAATTCATCTTACTTAAATAATTTCTTTCCCTATTAGTTTTTGCCACTACAAACATCAACAAACTGTTTTGGGCATGCGACTTTGAAAGGAACATAGACATAAATGTTCCTAAATGAGACAGATCATGTCATTGAGCAGTCACACTACTACAGTGATATTCCTGACTGTCCACATGAGAGGGAAAGATCACTGCACCCTCTTGCTTTGTGCCATCCAACAAGATGTTCTTTCTGGAAGTGCATGTTGACAGTCCCCCAGACTGCTACTGTTTACCCACAAACACATGCTGCATCAAAGGTCGCTGTTTGACGTTTAACCCAGAGACTGGACTGGAGAGGGCTGCAGGGCGGGATGAGGGATAGGGTGGGGAGAGTGGATGGGACAGTGGAACCTAAATCATCCATGTCCCCTTTAGGTTTAATATAGAGTAATGTGGAAGTGTTTTCCATTCACAGGCTTTGGACTGATGCCCTTTCCTGCCCTTTCATATTTGGAGTTTCCTGTCAATTGAAAGGATCCACACGAGCTGACCAGATCAGGTTGAGTTGAGAGAGGCGAATCATAGAGTGATGTCTGCTTGTTGAGCCCACAGGGAGGCAGACTTGGAGGGAATCAGGGATGCAGCGTCTGCATCATGACCTTAATCTCTGTCCATGGTGCACATTACCCTACATCACTTGCAAAGCACGCAGGATTGGTGTGTGTTTGTGTGTGTGTGGAGTGGAGTGGGGGTAGGGATGGTAAACACAGCCATGTGCTTTCTCCGTGTTGTTGCTGACAACCACAACTTTGCTCATAACCACCACAAGAATACTAAAAAGTAATCATCTAAAAAAAGTTATGTATTCTAGGAGGATATCAAGAAGAAACGAGGAGAGCAGAACATAACTGCCTATATACTCAGAGATGTCAGGGATAACGTTGGAAAACAAGAATGATAAAGTTATAATGACACATGTGTTCATGAAAGTTCTGGTCAAGGCACTTGAGGGCTCGATAGAATATCTTTAATTGTAAGGACTTAGACAAGTTACATTTTGCTGGAAAAAAAATCTGTCAGGGAAGAGAGAAAACTTCCCTTGTGTCCACATTTTTTGTTGTAAAGTTGTACTCATGTTTTCTTGGACAGATGGCAACCTCCGGTTCTGAAAAGTGAAGCTAATGCAGAAGTGCCTTAAAATTGCATTCCTTCTATTGGCCAGCAGGGAACGACTCGTCTTGTTGCAAACATAATTTAGATTGTATACAAGTGAATGAGAAAATGACCCAATTTCTCACTTGATTTATTATCTTGTGGATTATCATGCAACTTTTAAAAAGGTCATTTTTTTTAATGCTATGAGCACCATAAAGAAAAATCCATTCACCTACAATGTAGCAAAGAAGATGCCTCAAAACTTGTGCTTAATAATACCAAGACGATCTGCATTGGCTAAATACCAATAGTAAGAGGGTTGTAAGAGTGTTTTATGGTCGACGTTGCAGACATTAAAGTTGAAAATATTCCTTCAGAGTAAACATTCACAAACAGGTAAGAAATGTCTGGGAATAATATCTTACACCTTTGAAGGCATGTACAAATAGCTGCTGTTTTCTCCCACAATGTGCAATATTTCACTGAGGAGGAGGTATTGAAGCATCTCTCTCGTCAACAAAGAGCACACATACATATCCACAGACATGTAACAGTACCGATGCAAACAACCCATCAGACGGAAAGAGCTGTCTATTAAAGTTGACCTTTAAGATACTAACTATGGGGGAGCTTTGGGCGACATAGTTGTGCAGCCTGTCTCCATAGTAACAAGGCCCCAGCATTTTATTCGATCGCAGTTTTGGGGTTTAAATGCCATCGGAAAGAACAGTGAGGACGTATTGGTTGTATAACAAGTTCTGAAGAATGCTATAGTCATTGCTGCTCATTAGCAAAGACGGACTTGTGGGCGACAGTAATTGCTGTGGGAGGGGAAGGGAATGAAATGAGTGTTGTTAAGCGTTACTCCTGCCCACACACACATCCCTGGAGACTCCCATCAGCCCAGGGTAGATGCTATCTCCTCTTAAGCACACATAAACACATCCTCCCCTGAACGCCCTTCAGTTCTGCCATTTGTTGCTTTGTTGTAACAATCAACAAGCATCCACCTGCACACACAAACACAAGCAAACAACCTAAAATTAGATCAACAAGCAACCTGAGGCTTTATATTTCTTCGGCTCTTGAAACTTCTACATGCCATAGATGTTTGAATAAGCTGGTGTCTTGAAAAGAGGCACCGAGCTGACACAGAAGCTTTAGCACACACACACCCTATCTGAAGGTAAAGGCCAGGGCCGGCCTGCGGGAGGACAGCCAGCCAACAAGCCTAAATATAGCTGATCACTGTTTCACCATAAGGTGATTGAGCAATAAGGTCCTCCCCAAAACAAAAGGAAGTGAGAGAATTATTTTTAAATATGAAGCTCACATATGGTAGATTGATATCCTGTGGTTTCTTGAAAGAGATGATAGGGATCAGAGCGTGAAGACAGGGCATGAGAGATGGAGAAAATAAGAGGGGGAGGAAGAGAGCAAGTGCTTATGTGGAAGTGTGAGTCATGTGAAGTGTTGCAAAACATTTCAATTTGAACAGGTCCTTTAGTCTATAATTTAGTATTAGTGTCTTAAATGAGAATGTGTTTCATGACAAGAATTAGGTTAAAAGCTGGTAGTGTAAGGCAAGAAAGTCACATTTGATTAAAAAGATTACTGAAAAAAGATTTGCTTTGGAAAAGTCCAATGGTCACACTTCCTGACAAACAAACACACTTGTTATGAGAGTTTATGATGGTCAGTCGGGGGAATGATGGAGCATGGTTTCAGACCACTATAGTTCATCAAAAACCTCTTTAATGCAAGCTGTGAAACAAGGACAATTACTGAGGGAGCTGTCCTCAGACAGGTGAACCCAGAGATAAGCGTGTGTGTCTTTCTCTCTCTGCTTTCCTTCATATAGCACATCTCTCTCTTGCTTTCCCATCCATCTCTCCTCAAGCTCTCAAGAGGGATGAGCCATTGGCCTCGATCTACCTCAGCAGCAAACGGTCCCTACTTTGGCCCACTTTCCCCTGCTCTAAAATAAGAGCCACCAGCATTGGAGCCGAAAATGAAACATCAGCTTGTCAAAAATGAGCAGAAACATTTCACAGAATGATACAGACAACGCTGAGTCAGCCATGAGACGTCTCTGTGGCAAAGCAAGATTGAAGGATTGTACTAACGAAAGCTCAGAAGACCAAGGTCACTCACATGCAAAAAAAGTGACAAACAGCCAAAGACAAAAAAAAAAGTAATTATTAACAGTGGCAGCTACGTGACCAACAAAATGTCAAGGGCTTGTTGTTGCTGCTCTGGTACAAAAGAGTTTCATACGCAAGATAATGACTTTCATATCAATGTCACATTGTTAAACAGGTCAAGATGAGACAGCAGGGCACTTATCTCATGAGGAAACTGCGAGAGGGAAATGTCAACATGATTTCTCAAACGTGTGGCAGGCAGACCAAGCAACATAAGCAACTTGTCAAAAAATGAAGCAGAGCAGGGAGAAGTGATGCTGAGTGAACATCTTCTAGAGTGGAGAGATTTGGCCAGTAATAGTACAGCACTTCATAGTTACACTTAACAATGCTACACCTCCATTTGAAAGACTGGGTGGAAGGGTAAGGGGGAAATGAGTCAATAAGAAATCCATCTGTAAAACACTAAAAAAAAAAAAAAAAAACAAGTCAGAGATAAAGCTAAAACAGAATCCTCAGAAACACAAAATATGTTTTCCCTGGGTCAAACATCCATTTGTCCACTGCCAGCTCACCATCTCCACTTGTCGAGGGTCCAGGTTTGTGGGTACAGAGGCTGGCATAGCAAAATGGATCTTCTTCCTCTCCTTGGGCTCCCCCTCGACCTCAGTTGACACAGCAAATTGGATCTTCTTCCTCTCCTTGGGTTTCCCCTCGACCTCAGTCGACACAGAGGGCTCCATGGCTTTGGATCCTGGGGGTCTGACTCCCAGCGGAAAGGAGAGGTAGCTGCTGAAGATAACTAAAACCTCCTTGGAGGAACCTTCCACTGTTGAATAGTCCCACTCCTGAAGACCTGTCTTCTCTCTCCTGTGCCTCACTCCTTCACACCCTGACTCAAACGAATAAACTGAACAGAAACTCTCTGTTTTTCACCTCCTGTCCTCTTTCCCCTCTCCAGCAGCTGCTAATATTCTCCCCTACCTCTCCTGTTCTCCCTCTCTCACTCTTTCTCCCCTTCCTTTACAACCTGTGCAGCTGGAGTGAATGAAGCACGTCCTTAGATGTGGCTGTGAGGGAGAGAAGTGGGTGGGGAGGGGCCAAGGTCCAAAAGAAGGTGGAGATATCAGGCGAGAGGGGAGGAGCCAGAGCAAATAGGGGAGGAGAGGAAAGAGGATGTAACAGGGGGTGGAGTGGAAGCGGCTGTGTTTTTTCTAGCTATCTAAGCTGAGGTTGATTTGTAATCAGAAAAAAAAATAATCTCATCACATCAGTTGAGCCTCTTTTGGCCTCTATTTGTGAATGAGAGATTTATGCTGATAGAGGGAGGGAGCATGGAGTGCAAGGAGGGATAAACAAGAAGAGAGATGTGTGGAGTATGCAGGGGGGAATGTACATGGGGATCCAGCAGCTAAACTCATGCTACTGACATCACTAGATTTATTAGGCTGGGTGGTGTTATACGTGACGCTAGGATCAATGCCTCATCAGAATCACAGTGAAATGCTCGGGCTATCTTTCACCCTTTTCAAATGTATCAATAACTGAGACAAACCCAATTAAAATGTTTTTTTTTTAACCTACCAATAGCATAAATCTAATGAGATACTTGATAATAATAAAACAACACAGGAAATGGAACATCAAGATCTTTAAATGGAAAAATACAGACTGAATAAGCAGAGAGGAGGCAGATTGTTGATGGTAACATAAAGGGAATAGAGAGAGAAGGGCAGTTCCAGCACTATTATCAGGGCCTTGCTGTTATTTCACTCACATGGCAGAGGGATTTGGACAGTGAGAGCGGTGGATTTGGCCTCAGGGCAGAGTTGAGCTTTGGCATTGGCTGGAATGCAGGAGATAGCTGGAGTGATGGTGGAGAAGGAGGAGGAGGAGGAGGAGGAGGAGGAGGAAGAAGTGTGAGGTGGCTGGAGGGGCTTAGTGGGCAGAACAGAGAGGAAGGTCAAGGTGTATCTGGCACTCTGGGAGTGCATCTGCCGTTTATGGAGACACATTAAACAGTCAACTGAGTGTTTACCCCGCCAGTCAGAGCAACCCGAACATGCCTGCATGTTATTTATTCACTGTTTCCGTGCGTGGGAAGACGAGGGGGTTGTGGGGTTCTGATTTTTAAAGGGCTTGTCTGGTTCTTTTACTCTGCTACAAAGCCATCCTGTCTTAAGCAGAGCACCCACCTCCACATGCCTGCAGGTGGTAACTCATTATTGCATCTCTGTCTGAAAAGTTGTGGTTTATAACAAGCTAGACAAAATACAGACTGTCTAAGTAGTTGCTTATTTCCTCTGAAGAAATTAAACCTTTTTCAGTCACCCGCTGCCATTTAATTTTGTTGCCAGTGTGGTTGCATAACTTCGGCAGGAATTGCACAATGTATCATGAGAAATGTGTAATAAGCTCTGTTTAAGAAACTAGCTCACTACAGGCCGAAGAATTCTAGCATTTGATGAAACCAGTGATTAAGCAAATCAGTGATCTCAGACGTTTTTATGAATCAGAGAAGCATCATAGAGTCTTGATGGCAGGACTGAATCTGATCTGTACAAAGATGCTGAACACTTGTTCGGTTTGAGGGGAGTACACATGGGGAGCTGTGGTACATCATGGGAAAGCTGATTAGCTGGTACCAGGTCGGCACTGTGGTCATTAAGGCCAACAAGACAAAAGGCTGAATATGAGAAGAGCCCCCTCCTCTCTATTCTCCCTGCAGTCACTGAGAAAGTGAAATGGTTTTACAGCTATGTCAGAAGTGTGCTCTGTTACACCTGTAACCACACCTAACAGTGAAGTCACGGTGTCCTGGAGTACACTTGTATGTCATTGCAACAAGGTGAGAAGTTAAACTTGATTTTCAGAAGGTGTGAAGTTCATCTTTAAACTAATCCTTTGTGCCATCTGTCACTTTTCTTGCAGAATTCCTTTTCCAATGGAAAGTTTCAACTCTATTCTTTTCCACTTTGTTTGTATCACTGTATCGAAAGAGTTTTCTGTGCAAACCTGGTGAGGACAAGTCAAGATAAAACTGGAAAGAACATGAAAATAGTCAAACACAGACAAAACAAGCAAGTGCAAGGTTGGCACAGTAAACTTAAATAGGATGATCAGCTGTGATCTGAGACTCCAATATAAGACAAGGCCTCTAATCTCCAAAAATAATCACAATTCTCTGGCAAAATAAAATGTCTTTCAGCCTTGGTTTTGCGGATTTAGGGAGGAGAGTAACTGCAAATAAATACAAATATGTTTATTTATCAAGTAAGAACATAATTACAAAAAATTGAATAAGATTAAAATCAGTGACCTAATTACAAGTGGTCAGACAAGAGGGTGCACAATGTTAACTTGTAGGCCGCTGTACTGCACTGTTGTTTGCAGATAAGAAAATACCTAAACTAAGTTTGATGCATGTAAAAGGATTTCTAGAAAAGGATATTAGCACATGTGGCTACATCATGCTGCATAGTACATACTAGCTGGATTAAAGCACCAGAAAATCAGATTTAGGGCACTAGTAAATCAGATTTTTCACATTCTGTTCTTGGGCAAATCCAACAATATGTACTCCTGGGGGGGTTGCTCCGCCCTGTCAGCTCGTCATCTACAGCTCCAAAGAGCAGTTGGGGTTAGGTAAGATTAACATGTGAAGCTGTTTCGCTTTGTGTCATGTGGAGAAGGTAAACACTTTGACAAACATCACTACGTCGGATCAATATAAAAATATAAAATGTCGCACTACAAACATTAGCAGCCTCTCCCTCTGCTGTATGGGTTACTAAAGAGACACATTGTCAGGTAAGCTTTCAAATCTGTGAACACAGAAGTGTCAGAGCAGCCAGGCATTTTAAATTCCTCGCGCCGTTTGTCATATTAACGAAATTACTCCACATTGCTGACGCACTGAGAAGTAGAACAAATAGCACTAATTGGAAAACCAAATGGATATTTGTCAGTTAATAAACTAATTTGTGCCTAAATGGATTAACAAAGAAAATCACCTCAAAGAAAAACTTTTGACTTTAATGTGTCGTGTTTCTCAGCTGATCTTGATATTTCCCATGTCCTGATGCTGTGCAACTGTAATTAATTTGTTAATCTTTGATCTGTTATTTGTATAATATTATGTAACCGCTGCGAGGCTCTCTATAATGTTTGTGGATTTGAATACCCCTGGGAGTGTCTGTATTTGTTTGTACCTCTAATTAAACCTGATATGTCACTTGATCTACTTGTGATGCTGCTATGTATATTTACAGACATTGGTTTAACCCGTCTATATGCAGATGCTTTTATTTCTATTGCGCTTCACAATGTTTATACATTTTGTGTCAGGCATGTCATTAAAGGGATAGTTTGGATGTTTTGAAATGGTGTTGTATGAGGTACTTATCCATCGTCAGTGTATAACCTACAGTACATGATGGTCGGCCCGCCCCCGGTTTGGAGAAATAGAGAGGCACATCAGCAAAGCAATGTACTGCTGTGGACGGGAGCAGCAGTAAAACATATTTTAACCACCTAAAAGAAAAGCCCACCTAAAAAAATCGCTATATTTAGAATATTTTCACCGCTTTACCTTGCCGTCAGACAGCCTTTTCCGACGGGAAATTGAAGCCATTGACAAGAACAGAAAGTTTATACCGCGGAACATAGAAATTGCTGGTTTATCGCTGCCTCGATTAGTTAGTTTGTTAGTTTTTGTTTGTGTCAATGTGGGACTTCTGAATCTGAACTAACCAATGTGTGAAAATAAAAATAATCTAAATATAGTGTAGAATTAAACTGATATTGATTTTTTTAGGTGGGCCCTTCTTTTAGGTGGCTAAAATACGTTTGGATGCTGCCCCTGCCCACAGCAGTACATTGCATCTGCTTCTCCAAACTGGGGGCATGCTGACTGTCATCTACACACTGATTGAAGATAAGTACCTCATACAACCCCACTTCAAACCATCCAAACTATGTCTTTAAATCACCCTGCTGGCAGAACCAGAAGAAAAACCTCTAAAAGATGGATCACACGTGCAGCCTGAGAACTCCAAATGTGATAATAACTCCAGCAGGAAACAGGGACATGCTGTACAAAATGTGTGACATGTGCACTCACATACACACTCACACTGGAAACACTCCAAGCTAGCTCCAAAGACAGATTAGGAAAAAGTTTGTTATTTTATCTACTCCTAAACAGGGCACCATGACAGTCGGGTGAGCAAGACCAGACAAAAACCTCCCTGTTCTGGAAGGGACGCACAGGCTCCTCAGACCCCCTACAGATGATACCCAACCTGCTATAAAGACCAAATGCATTCTGGGTCAATTTTCTGAATTATAGCAGTAATAAGCTGATACCTTCACAGGGGATTTCAGGGACAAGGATGGAATATTCCATTAATCAGGATCACAGAGAGGCTTTGTACAGCCATAGCAGGTGTCCTGGTAATTCTGTTGAGGGGCACAGAGAGGCACTGCCTGTCATTCAACACTACTCTCTCATCCTTCCTCTGGTTGTATAACATACCGTCATACAATATACAGGTACTGCTCACATGAACAGTCACAGTCACACACACCTGGAAAAGCTCCACCTCCAGGCAGTTTCAGTACCAGCTTTAGTTGGGTTGTGGTGGTGAGGAAGGATGCACATGCACCATCTGCTGTACTGTTGGCGTAATTACAATTTAGAATAGAAAGTCATGGAATGGGATTATGTTTGCTCTCTTTGCCCCCAACCAGAGGTCAGACACAGCTAAGGAAATTTTGTGAGTTCCTAAAACTCATCTAAGGCAATTTATTGATCTTCCTGTTGTTTTGATGGGTTCCTTTTATTCATGACTCTTTCTCGTCTTTGATTTATATAGATTTCAAAATGACTAATCTTGTTCGATTGATTCTTGCTTGCATGTCTTTTTTTTCATTTGCACAATGAAGAACTTTGTAACCCAGTGCTATGATGTTTACTTACTATTTTAGCGGAGTGGATGTTTGCTTTAAAGCCAGGTCGTCTGATTGAAAGGAGGGTGTCTTCAACCATGAGGTTCCTTCTGTGGAAGACCTAGCCCAAAATGGTGCACTGAGCACTGTACATGACAGTATGACAGAAAAACAAAGGGATAGACAGAGGATTACCTCCTCAGCTTGTTATCATTGCAATATCAGATGCCAGTGAACCAATATCCATCTGGAATGTGTTGGGACAAGACAGCACATGATGGGATGATCACTGAGAATTGAGAGAGAATCACAAGAATAAGGAGAGAAGGGATAGAAGAAAAGAAACAAAGGATGGGCGATACGACTAGCATAGGGCATTAGGAAAGAAACTGCAACAATAAAGTAGCTAATACAAAGTTTATACACATTTAGCATTAATGTGGAGGTTAGTTCCCAATCTGGGCTCTAAAAAAAAAAACACCAGAATACCTTGTATAACTCGGTAGGTTGAAAGCTCTACACTTTCAGCAAAGATAATAAACAAAACACATCACAGATGTGAGACTATAACAAATCCCTAAAAGTTACATCTGTGGTCTTTTTGGTGGTCTTTTATGAGAAAAAGGGCTGACTGGAAAAACTTATGCAACTTCTCCTGCGTAATACAAATCCCTTTGTTGGTCCTCGTGGGCAGTATGTACACTTTATCTAAGTACTCTGACAGACGGGGAACATTGTATAAAATGACTCTATCACCATAGAGTTTCTGCTTTTCTTCTTCAGAGCACAAGAAAAAACTGAATGCAATAGTTTTGAACAATTATTTTACTTAAATGTATTTTTGGTCAGTTTTATGAACAGAGTACTGGCAACTGAAAAGTGTAAGTACAGACAATACACTGATCTCAGAGTGGTTGTATGGAAATGATAAAGATGATCATTATAAATAAATTCCAGTAGATGGCAGCCTTTCATTACATTTGGCTATTAAAGATGCTCATCCCATGTTGACTGGAAGGAGCTTTCCTAATGGGGGTTGAAATTGAAACTGAGGTGCTCATTTAGGATGTAAGCAAATTTAAAAAATGTCACCACTGAGGGACATTGAATGGATGTACCAATCACTATCAACAGGATGTGGCAGCATGCAAACCCAGACACTATGGAGAGAGAGAGAGAGAAATCTTCAAATGCATGACTGGGACCCAAGAAGATGAAGGAAACATCGAATAGGCGTGAGATTTCTACAAAGGTGAGGATAAGTTGAAGATATTTTTCAAACTTTGATTTGAAGATTTCCGGGACATACACCTGGGTAAAAAAAAAAAAACATCATAAAGAAAAACAGCATGACAAATTACAACAGAGGCACGAGTGCTTGTGTGAGTGACAACATGTATGGGTGGGTGTTAGCAGTAAAGTAGGGTGGGGTGTCGGAGATGTAGCAGGTGGAAGACATGGTGGAGGGAGAGACAGAGGAGGACGTGGCAGTAGGGCAGTGATTTAATTAGCACCCTCTACCCCCTCCAGCCCTTCACTCATAGCATCAATAATGCATGGCCCCTTGTTTCCACTGCCATAATTAATCCTCTCTTACTATAATTAAAAGCCAAAAATCCCACAAGATGGTTCAGCTTGGCCAGGCACGGGTTGGGTTGGCACGGGAACTGATGAAAAACTCCAGAGCTTCATACGCACCCTGCGGACCGACAGACAGACAGACAGACAGACAGACAGACAGACAGACAGACAGACTGATCAATAGTCGACCCAACTCCAACACAGGCAGAGTGAATGAGGTATGAAGACAAGCTGAAAATACACAGAAAATGTGACATTCAGACAAATTAGATGAATGAATTTGACAGACGTGAAACACTCCTTGAAAATGTGCTTTTGTGTGTTTGTGAATGAGAGAGAAAGTGCAGGAAAGAGCGAGCCAAGCACAAATCTACCAACACCAGTTCCACTCCCTAAAAAGGAGGACGGATGTAGGAGGATGTGCACACACACACACACACACACACACACACACACACACACACACACACACCTACACACACATACTTACACAGGCATCCTGCTCCCAGATGAGGTTTGTCTCCACAGCAGCCAAGACAGACGAGAGGGAGAGGTGGAGCTTTCTGATGCTGCAATTAGGACCACACTGTCTGGGCGAGCAAACAAGAATGAATATTTCAGTCCAGAGATCTTCATGGGTACCTATGGTGGGGGCCTGGCACACCTACAGGCACACACACCCACACACACACATAGACAGATACACAATTTACCACGGCTGCCAGAATTATTCACCTCCCAATCACAGATGCCACAATTATCACATCAGTATCACTGCGTAAATGATGCCAACTGTTATGCTCATTGAATTATTGTACAAGGTTTACAATATCAGTATAAATATGCATCAGCAGGAGCAGTCATAGTATGTAGCTGGTGGTTTCTCCTTTGTGAAAATAGGTGCAGCGAGCATCCAAGCTTGGCCACATGCCAGGAAACAACACAGTTGGTAGAGCAGAGGTCATATCTCTCATATGCAACCTATATTTCTTCTCCTCTCTCTTTATCTTTCCCACTTCCTCTTTCAGACAGAGTACTCACCTCGCTCAGTCATCTCTTCAGGCTCTTCAGCAATTTTTAAATGGTGCTTCACTTCAGAAGCTCCAGTGTACACACACCCTCTTCACAGCACACTCCCACTCCCACTCAGGGCTGGTACAATAGGAGCACTCCCTCTGGTGTGGGTTCATTGTCGATGCTCCGCACAGCCCTCCTCCTGCCCCGCCGTCCTCGGCCCCATCTCCACTTGATTTATCGCTCTAAAATACCACTGCACTAATTAGTCAAGTAATTAATTAATAGGCATTTGCATTTGTGCATATGCAATTAGGGGGCTGGAGAGAGGAGAGTGCAGATGGGGTCCGGGAGTCTGGTGGGGGTGGGAGGGTCTGTGTGCGTGTGTGTGTGTGTGTGTATATGTGTGTGTGTGTGTGTGTGTGTGTGTGTGTGTGTGTGTGTGTGTGT
>CALSCE010010635.1:8451214-8472687 GCA_943593645.1 Bovichtus variegatus
GTGTGTGTGTGTGTGTGTGTGTGTGTGTGTGTGTGTGTGTGTGTGTGCGTGTGTATGTGTGTGTGTGTTGTGTCTCATATTTGTGCCAGCAGAAGTTTGCACTTCTTCCAGAAAGACAAGTGAAGTGCAGGTCATCACCTCACATGTCTGACAGTGAGAAGAGGAAAAAGGGAGGGGGGAAGATGGCAAAGGTACGGAGGTGTGGCTTGATGACTTTGAAAGGCTATTGGGTGTCATTTGACCATAGAGGAAAAAGAATGATGGAGAATTTGATATCTTAAAGGGAAAGGGCTTCAATTTAGCATTTTTATTACATGCATTTAGCCTATGAAAAGCCCAGCAGGTGACTAATCCGCATACAAACAGGACGCAAAGTCATTCTAAAATATCATAATTCCAAACAAGCTCTCTTCCGGCGCTTCAATATCAGATCAAAGCCTCACTGATTGGAGTCGCCTCTAGCCCGGCTCTGGCTAAAGCCACACTGTTGACATTTAGCATTTATTTTGGCAAGGTGACCTGAAGGTTGTTTGGGACTTGTTGAGAAGCATCAGCCCCTCCATGGCCGCAGCATCTCCCCCCTCCTCAGTGCAGCTGAGGTAGGATAGGGCACCGATTTGGCTGGCGGTGAACCCTTCACACACAAACACACAGGCACTGACACAATCACCCCACCATGGATTGGGGTAGTGCCAGGTTACCATCCCCTCATCCCATAAGGGATGAGACACATTAGTGAATGTGCAGCATCATGGCTCCCTAGCCACAGCTGCCACACTACTGGTGACCCCAGGGATGACCCTGCAACCCCCCAAACGCTCCCTAAGTTGTGGCTGTGGAGGAGATGTAGGGGTGATCCAATCCCAAGGACATGATGAGCTTCTATCAGCTATTTCTCAGCCTCCAGGTCCCTGTTCCCTCAGTCCGGTGGGTGTCTTTGTGCCAAGTTGGACTTGGTGGTCATTGAGCTCATTTCTCCTACATTAACTCCACTAATGTCTGCTAAATAGAGAGATCTCAGAGCTGGGATAGACACAATGCAGCGGATCAGACATACTGAAGGGACCAGGATGCTGGTGGTGAGGAATTCTTGCATCTACGCCACTGATGTGCCAACATGCCTCCTCCTAAATCTTGGGCACCTCTGCTAGCTCCTGCCAGCACCAATCCCCCGTCATCTACAGCGACACCCCCCTTCCTCCTCATTTTTCATACATCCCTAGTGGGCCAGCACACCTGGGTCTCACTCTCACTGTGTCTCTTTCCCTCTCTCTCTGATGCTCGCCCCTGCAGGCACCCCTCACTCAGCACTGCTCGCTGGAAACACCAGCAGCAGCTCTGGCAAATCTCACACAATCGGACACAGCTACCAGTAAACATTTGATCTTCACACTTCACCTCATGAGCCACACACATACAGCAGAAGCCTCTGTAATAATATACCTTCTAATCTCACTCATTTGCAGCTTTGGCAAGTGGGTCATTTGTGCCCGGTGTTGTGCCCGCAAGAGTCAGAACAAATCACAATTGGTTTTGGTTGTTGTTCCTCTGAATACATTGAAGCATAATTTGATCCAATTAGGTAAATAAATAAACAATATGCCTTCTGTTCCACGGCCTTAATGCACTTATAATGCATCCCCATCCCCCTACCCCCACCCTGCTTTTGAACCAGAGATGTGATGGAGGGTAAACCCTGAAACGAAACCCAGTTTGCCCACCTTTCATTAACTGAAGAGTCGATGTTATTTTATAACATGCAGTATTATTGTATTATCTTCTTAAACTTGTATATGAGGGGTAAACAAGTATTTTAAAGGGGTTAATTGTTGTGTAGATATGATTTTAAAGCAGAATTTATATGGCATGGGGCTTATTCACTGTATTTTCACTTAATACATGTAACAATGTTGTGGCTTAAAGACACTTCATGGAGGAGGAATAATTCCTATTAGGTGTCAACGTGTATGTTGACCTTATCAATTGTATATTTACCTCCTATAACATCATTATAATCGTCCCCATGGTGACTGCTGGGATATCTGCGCAGCTCTCCTCTAAATTGGATTAAACATTGACGAGTGAGTTTGGCAGGTGAATGAGAAAATTCACAGGTTTGATTACAAATAAAATAAATAGTCTACATCCCTTGAAGCAGCAGCACAGGTTAACAATGATGAGTTTTGTTGTTCCACCATTTTATTTTCTCCCTCTCTCTTCTGTTTTTTCCTCATTTTTTTTCTGGCTGTGTGAGCTCTAGCGCGGTGACAGATGGCGGAGCCCTCCTCCTCCTCCTCCACCTCCTACCTCCTCCTCTCTCTCTCTCTCTCTTTTTCTCTCTCCCTATGTCTCTCTTCCCCCGCGGGCAAATCTCTCCGAATGCGGGCGCATGTCAATCACCGGGCTCTCATGTGATGGCTCTTGCCGGTGACGTGCCAGCCATATGGGCGCTGGCATCACAGCCTTAGCTGGTATGTAACCCCGTCCCCGTAGCTCACGGTTTGCCACACGCGCACTCACACACACATGCACACACGCATGCATCACATGCATCACTTACTCACTCACACATATACACACAGACACGCCAAGACGCACGTTCAGTTCACAAGCTCCGGTTATTCGAGTGCGCGCGCTGGGAGAGAAGCACCCCTAAACAACCCATCAGCGCCAGTGAAAAAGAAGCCGCGCGCTGCCTGCACCTATACACTGATAGGGAGCGTTGGTTCGCTCGCTCGTGCGGTCCCTGAAGATGGTCTGAAACTCAAGCGCGTGTTTTTTTTCCCTCGCATCCCCTGTGAAGAGCTTGAGCCGAGGTAAGTTGGAACATAAACAACAATAATAGCTAAAAAATAAAAAAAATAAATAAAAAAATCTTGGATGCTTTGGTGCCTGTCCAAAATGGAGGAGAACATTTATCTAATAAACAGATGTATATTAATGCAAGGTGTCATCTGTTTTTGTACAGTTCTGATGTACTTTCAATCGTTTTGGTGAATTAAAGCATCTTTATCTTTCACAGTTTGTAAGGTAAAAAGCTAATCAACTGGCATGAATCCATGTGGAAATCTAATATTTAGATGGCATCGATCCACGGTATGTAGTCTGTTTAAATCAGGTGATGGAACATTTTGAATTCCATTCTAACAAAAAAAAAAATGTCATTAATGGATATACAAGGCAAGTCGTGCTTGTCGTTTTATTAGATGTCTGTATGAGCGTGCTTGCACGAATACCTCCTCACTCCTCCGATCTCCCTCTGCGTGCCCTTCAACTTTTGACATCCAAATCTACCTGGATTATAAAAGCTAATATCAAATACCACGCTCGAGTCAAAAGGCAAGCGTCGCCCGGTCCCGATTTCACTCCTCAAGGATCATTTACAAGGAGCAGTCCTGAGGCTTGGAGTAGCCCCTTACAGCATCGCGCAGGCTGCTAATAGATCATATCGGACACTAATTTGATTTAGAGATTCCTGCGTCTGGACCCTGAATCAAAGAAACAAAAGACATATTCAAGATAAGAAATGCTGTGGTAGATTTTGACATCAGCACCGTTGCCTCAGCTAAGGACGTCCTCGAGCTTAATGGGATATTTATTGATGATTTTGTCGATGATTTGCACGTTCAATCTTGGAGCAAATGAAAGGGTGGGACAACGCCATTGACTGTGACAGGCAGTGTGCAGCATGATTTATCTCTGTTTGTCTAGTTTTATCTTCAACAATCTATCTCGACATAACATTGTTTAAACCACAGGCGCTGCTGTTAACGTGGAGCTATTGCAGTTTTTTTTGTTGCGAGATTGGATAATTGTGTTGTGGTTTCTATATTTAACGAGGGCTAAAAGGATACATGCAATTTCCATCTGTAAAGGGTTATCGCTGACTAAAAAAGTGCTTTGAAATCATGCAGTCTTGCATACTGAATTATGTGTGAAATCTATTTCGTGTAGCTGCATGGTCTGTTAATTAAACGTTGTTGTGTTTTTTTTTCTTCTAATTGAGCAAACCTCCTGAGCCTGAGATTTAAAAACTAGATTTTGCCCCTGGCACACCCCCCAAGATAATTAGCCAACCATCACAGCCTACCTTACTCTGGGCTGCAAGTCTATCTGCTGCTGCACTATAATAATAGATGAGAAGTGAAACATGTTAGTGGGGAAGCCAGAGGAGGCTTATTGAAGCTGTCAAAGATCACCTCGTCTCTCAGTCGCCCTTTTTTCTGGGATGGGACGGCACTTACTAATCAAGTGGTAGGCTGATATTTTTATTTTTATTTTAGATTTATCAATAAGCATGTTTGCTTGATAGTTAATTGTTAATAGCTAATTGGTTGATTTTTTTTCTTCAATTGTGGTTCATTTTAACCGAGCCTACAATGATTTTGACGTATTTTTTCGAAATATGTTGAGCCTGAAAAAACGTTATTATTATTAACATTATTATTATTATTATTATTATTATTATTATTATTATAAGATAACATAAATCAAAGTTTGATATTTTCCAAGGTGTAAATCATCATTGTAGGCTTTCTTGCTTATAGGCCATGATATTAAATTGCTCTCAAAGCCTTTTTACAGCTTGAGTTAGGACATGTCTGTAAGCCTTAATTTAATAATCAGCGTGACTTTAAACGGAGCTAGAGCCTATCAATTAAATAAAATCCCTTTTGCCTCCTCTGAGGAGAGGTGTATGGTGTGGATGAATAGTGCTGGAATGCAGCCAGGAGTGTATATGGGCGTCAGGAGGAGTGAAAGTGGGGGCCCCCATGGGACCTGTAATGTGGCCCCTGCCGCTGAGACCCGCTGCGAGAGGACGCGACAGGGCACACGGATGACAGCAGGGAATTAAATGGGGATCCGTCTGGCTGTAACTCAGTGCAAAGCTTTCAGAGTTGATTTCTATCTCTTTTTTATTTCCCCCAAATTTACACAAATTGTCCTTTAGGAAAAACTAACGACTCCGGTATATTTTATAACAATAGTCCCGATGTTGATGATGAGTTTTAGTGACCTTTGAAATCTATATATCTTAAGTAGAACTTCGATAATAGACTACTTCTAGCTAATAGCTCACATATTTGGATGTTTATACGCGCACAATAGTGAGTTTAACATCTTTCGACTGCGTTTTTTTTCTGCCATGGAGTAATGATAGAAATGCCTCCGTTCTTGTTCATTTGTATATTTACATAGACACTGTTTGCATGTCCTGCGCTCGTCAGGCCTCATTTTCGATTTCCTTTTCTCTCTTCTCCAGAGCCACAATGTTGACAAGGCTTTTCAGTGACCCCTCGCTGCTCCCCGATGTGCAGAAATACTCGGGCTGGGCGGAGGACAGTGATGACGAGGATTCAAAAGTCAAAGATGAGGATCAGGACACCCAGGACGATACGGAGGGATCTGAGCTGAGAGGAGGCAGTCGGACTCACTCCGAGCACGCCGGGGAAGACGACGATGACGACGACGACGACGATGATGACGAGGTGGAGGAAGAGGATGACGAAGAGGGTATAGAGGGGGACAGGCCCAAGAAAAGAGGCCCCAAGAAGCGCAAAATGACCCCGGCCCGTGTCGAGCGCTCCAAGGTGCGGCGGACAAAGGCCAACGCACGGGAGCGGACCCGCATGCACGACCTGAACTCTGCGCTCGACAATCTGCGTAAAGTGGTGCCCTGCTACTCCAAAACGCAAAAACTTTCGAAAATCGAGACACTGCGGTTGGCCAAAAACTATATCTGGGCCCTGTCGGAGATATTGCGCTCTGGAAAAAGGCCCGACCTTGTGGCCTACGTCCAGACGCTGTGCAAGGGACTCTCCCAGCCCACGACCAACCTGGTGGCGGGGTGCCTGCAGCTAAACTCCCGTAACTTCCTAACCGAGCAGCAGTGTCAGGACGGGTCGGGTAGGTACGGGTCTGGCTCCTTCTCCATGCATTCCTACCCCTACCAGTGTGCGCGTCTCTCCAGCCCCAATTGCCAGCCGGGCTCGGGCTCGAACTCGCATCCACTGAGGACGCACGGCTACTGCTCGACTTACGACTCTCTGTACGGTGGGAGCGGATCCCCGGAGTATAACAGCCCCGAGTATGAGGGGCCCATCAGCCCGCCCCTGTGCGTCAATGGCAACTTTTCCCTGAAGCACCAAGGCTCTGCGTCCCCCGACAACGACAAGGGATACCACTACTCTATGCATTACTCCGGCCTGCCAGGCTCCAGACCCACCGGGCCCCACAACCTGGTGTTTGGCTCCTCGGGTGCCCGGAGCGGCATTCACTCTGAAAACGTCCTGCCTTACCACGACATGCACTTACACCAAGAACGGGCCCCCGTGTATGATGAACTGAACGCGTTTTTTCACAATTAAAATGAAAAGCCCAATGTGCGTCCCCTTACAATCAACAATCTAACCACGGCACACTTTTTAACAAGCTTACCCGCCAGGATTTAGGCATTCTGGAGAGATGTTTCACTCGTTGTCATTAGTGTTTTCCTTTTATTTATTCCGTCTTAACTTTTTCTTTTGCTATAGTCAGAGATGTAGTGGGGGTCATCCACCTAACCCACAATCTGATTCTGTGCAACAGAATTTATTCAGCTTTTCAAGCTGAAATAAATCTCTAAAAAGAAATTGGAAAAGCAAATCATATCAAGACCTATGATGATAGGGGAATTAAAAAAAAAATATTAATGTTTCTAAAGTGTGATTTGTGTTTGTATCGGTGGTTGTTTGCATTTTGATGACTGGAAGTTTACCCACTTATTTATTTACCACTACATCGCTGGCTACAGCTACACCTTGACATTGGTGGTGATTTTCTAATATTATGAAATTTAAAAAAGATCAATCAACAAGATAATGCAAATCACATTTACACGCCTGTACGTGCGAGATTTGTTTTTTGGAAATAGTGAAATATAAAGAAATGCAGAGTGAAATGCTAAAACTATAAAAACAAAAAAAGTGCTAGTTGGGCTGTTTTAGAAGAATCTGCAGCAAATCAATCGTTTCGCATCTATGCAAAACCCAACGAGACCACAGAGCGAGGCAACAAGGCCAGAAAGACGCGTTTCATCAGCACTGTAGCTGCACGCACGGGTGCGCGCAGACACGCAGACAGACAGACAGACAGACACACACACACACACACACACACACACACACACACACACAAGAATGAACACCCAACAAATCTGACATTGGCTGGGATGGCCAAAATGGTTCAACTTCCAAAAAAATTATCAAAATAAAATGAAATCAGACATTTATTTTCTCTTCTTTTTTAACTCTTATTTATTCATATTACCCATATTCTTCTTATTAAGCCATTGCACTGTATTTTTATTTAAAATTACATTTTTGTTCTACACTTTCGTTTTGATTTGTAATGCTATGTTGAATAGGTTATTATTATGATTACTATTATTATCATTCTTATTATTATTGCACGTATTTATTGTGTTGTTTTTGTAATTAATGTTAATAGTCAATGGAAATGAAGGGATCCCATGTGTTGCTGAGCATTTTTTCATAAAATTCAAGTCTTTCAACTTTGTATTCAACCAACTGTGTGGTAAAATAAAATGACAATAAATGAGACTGTGCAACTTGATTTTTTTGTCACCTCTCGAACAGCCTTGGTATCCTATGAAACATTCAACATTAAATAGCTTTCCAATAAGTATTTACTCTTCACACTCAAGTGAAGATTGATATTTCATTTTATATATCGAATTTAAATCGGACATTTGTATATAAAGGATATGAGGATTAATTAAAACATGAACCTGCAGCAGGCTTTTTTGTTATTGGATAGAATGAGGCTGAACATGCCTGGTGCCGCAACCTGCAGGAGTTCCTCACGGAGCCTCAGGGCCTTTATCTTATAAACTGGGACAGGAGGGACAGGGCAGTGCTGTCAGTCTTCTTTGTGAAGGGAACTGGTGCCAATGCGTCATTTTTGCTTGGCAGACAGCTCACATTTACAAATCAGTCTTTAAAAATGTATGGAATGATTTAAATTGCAGGACGAGAACAGATTTGGTGTACAATATGATTCCGTGACTGGAGAATACACGCTGTTTAGAGTCTGGACAAAAATGCACGCAGTGCAGGTTAACTGATGCCAAGCAATGCACTCAAGGTCATTAGGATAATAATGGAGGTCTGTTTCATATTCTCTTGACCATTAAGACAAGGCGTGATGAAGAAATCTGTTTCAGCACGCAGAGCTCCAGCAGCTGCCGCTTCATTCAGACGGTTTCAGCTTCACATTTGGTAAAAATCCAAATAATCCATACATATTGTAGGCAGTGTGATAATATAGCAACTCATAATGGGCCTGTCGTTCACATCACAACACTTTAGAAGCAGGTGAACACACTTGAGGTTTTTGTTTTAGGTTATATCTGCAGAACACACACACTGCAGGTCTGTTGGTTTGACTTCAGGTTTCGTCAATGCAAAGAAATGTCAGAAAAGAGAAACTAACGTCACATCAAGACATAAAGGTTCGATTCCTCATTCCTGCGATTTGTGTTAATTTAATATAAGGACCTACTTGTTGAAAAAACATCTTTAATTCTTTATCCTTTTAATTCTGTAAACACCGTAATGAACTCTGCGGCACAGAACCTGACAGCAGGCAATAGAGCTTTGACGCCACTGACAAAATGTAAATATTCCTTATTTTATTTCTGATTTCCATCTTTCGACAATGCATTAAACATCAGATATGAATTATGAAGTCGACTCCCCTTTGATAGCTTTACCTCTTGTAACTTTAAACACACATCTCATATTTATGTCATAAATTTAAACATATATTTTATAAATATTATACATATATGGGTTTATTTATCCGGGGCTGTTTAAATCAATGGAATATGTATGTTTGTTGAATCTATGTAAACATAACACTCTCACACGCATTAGGGGAGATTAAGTATTTAACCTGTTTTATGTATATGAATATTAAATAATACTATTAAAAAAAAATATGGCAAACACACACACACACACACACACACACACACACACACACACAGTGCAAAGGGCAGCCGTTGCCACCCCGGCTGAGTTTGGAGCGCTGCCCTGGGACCCATATGTTCCCCAAAATGTCCTGGGTGCTCTCTGCTGTAAGGACACACACAGGCTTTGGGTGGCGAGTGGTGACCAATGTAAATACGAATATTAATTTCAATACCTGCAATATCTTAACTCAGATTATTTCCCATTTTATTCCAAATAAAACTGCGTGGGCATCAGCTGTGGGTTTTGGCCCAGGAAGCTTCAATACTAATCGTGTGGTTTTGATCATCATTACATAAACATGTATAAATACAATTTTAAAGTGAAAAACACACAAGAGGAGCATTTTTCTAGAGTAACTGACCAAGCAATTTACTAATCATTTCCCTTGTGCACAGGAATGTAATCTCTTCATATGACCATGTGTTAAAGTTTGAATAGTAAAAAAAAAAAAACTGTGTTAGACTATATTGAGCAAAAAGTCCCTTCTTGTGTAAAATACATTGTGTACATTGATATAAAATAGTTAAACATTTTTAATTAGTCTCAGTTAAATATTTCAACAGAATTTCAACACAATTGGAGAGCAAGATAAAGTACATAACATGATCATTTCAAAGATCAACACATAGGACAGTCTTTGGAATATTTAATGTGTAGCTTGTTGAGCTGCCTGCTAATGGCCCTTATTATAACTTGTAAACGATTAAAACATTATCTTAACTTATATTTCGAGGACATCTTAATTTTTCGTTGAAAAAAAGTATAATTTGTGAAGGTTGAGTTTACACATAACACTTGTGGGTTCATGCTACTGCACATTTCGTTCTGTGCGCTTCACAAAAAGGCAGAAATGTTAACAAAAATATTTACATCTCAGAATTTTAATAAAGTCTGGTTTACGTTTCGTTTTCATTGTTTTTCTTTTTCTTTTCTTTTTTATAAATCTCTGTCCTTTACGTTCAACACAAAAGCACTCCTCACATTAGATACACATTTGGCAGGAGCTTCTACCTTTTGGTGCATTCATTTAGGAATCAAACCCGCAGACCTGCAGTTCAGGTTGTTTTCAAAACGACTGACCAAATGCTTGGGATACACTTTTTTTTTTTGTTAGTTTTAGGCCTCTATATTCTTTTTGGCCTCATCAGCAAATAAAAAAAAAACTTGCTTGCATTTCTGGAGGAGCCAGCCCAAAAGAGAGGCCAGCAATCATGCAGTGGGAGAGGGCATCTATCAAAATACTCCCCGGCCCCCTCACACCTCCACCTCCTCCTCTCCTCTTCCTCCACAGTCCGGAGAGAGTGAGAGAGAGAGAGGCTGGCAGGCTGGCGAAGGAGAGCCGTGCCAAGTCCCTTAATGTTCCCCAGCAGCAGCACCAGGAGCTCCGGAGAGGACAACCCAGTGTGTGCGCCAGTGTGCCAGTTCACCGGGCCAAAGTGGCACTGCTGGGAGGAGTCGATGTTTCTTTCCTAATTTTTGCAGCATCTGTTCATTATCCAGGACGTTTAAAAACGAGAGCGCTCATCCCGAGTAACCCTTCGCCACACGCACGCACGCACGCACAGATACACAACAGTAAGACATTTTTGTGAAGAGTTGGCCTATGAATATGCATATTTTACCTCTAATGTTGTGTTGTACATGAGCTCATGCATTGAATTAAGGCTGTGTTGCATCTTTAGAATTCAACTGTGGTTGTTAACAGTCCTGGTAACCTTACAACAAATCAGACTAATGGACACACACTGAAGCCAAATTTGATAGAAAAAAGACAACATTTGGATTAAGTTTGATTAAAATTGCGTTGTTGTTAAAACATTTCGCAGAATGTATTGTGACTTTGAAAGAAAAGGGTTTAGTTTAGGGAAAAGAGCAAATGTGTTCACTGGACATGCTCTTGTTTGCCGACGTATCAATGCATTTATATTTTTTATTACATATAGGCAAGGCTATACTTCAGGCTTCTGCAGTGTGTGTGTGTGTGTGTGTGTGTGTGTCATGTCATCATATCAAAAACTCTTTACAACGTTTCTTCAATAAAGAGATAATGCCGTATATTAATAGGATCAAATATGAAGGAATTCACAGGTGTTTTGTAAATGACGTGCAACAGAGGAAAGATGACATGATTTTGCTAATTTCCACAAACTTTATAGAATGTTTGTACTTTTTTAGGTAAATCAATATTTTAACACTTTATTTGCCATAAGTGTGCAAATAAAAGTCTGACCAGTAACTTGCATTTGCAGTCAGTCTTAAGAAGAAAAAAAAACTTCCAATGACACTCTGTGCTCCACTCAAGATGAAAAGTGAGTGAATGAATCTCGCTGTTTAAATTATCATGTTCATGCCCACTCTTTTTCTCACTCAACTTGGTAAGGGAAAAAAAATCAAGAGTGTTTGTCCGACATAACAGTCAATAGTGCGATTATCAAAATGTCACAAGTATTATGGTGTGAATTCCAATTAACGTCTAGCTAAAATAATAACCGAGTGTGTTTGCAAAATGCAGATATCAGATCATAATATGGATGTGAAATATGTGGGGAATAAAGGCATTTAGGAGCCAGTGCAGTGTGTGTGTGTGTGTGTGTGTGTGTGTGTGTGTGTGTGTTTGGGGGGGTAATCTGGTCATGAGATTGTAAAGAATTACAATCTGTCTGTGATTAAAAAACGTACCATGAGGCAATGTTTAAACGGAAAATAACACACACACACACACACACACACACACACACACGTGTCAAAGATTGACAACATTGTGACATTCATGCACAGAAAACTAAAATGGTGTACATGTGTACGGGGGAAACAATCGTGCAGACTTCGGCCAACCTCTTTGCCAGACTGAATGCCAGGCAGTGCCCCCACATTGCCAGACAAGGGAGCAGGCCTGTCACTGGCAGTCCATTCAGAGGAAATTCCACAACATCTGTTTGTTATCACACAATGGTGCGCGGTGCAGCACGGGCAGTGGGGCAGAAGACGAGGCAGAAGCTAAACTGAGAGTGTGCTATTGCTGGAGGTCCTGCCAAGGGAGAAACACGGGCTGTAAGGGGGAGGAGGGGGGAGGAGGTTGGGGGTAAAGGGGGCAGGAAACAACCGGGTGGAGGGGGGTGAAAAGACAGAGATGGAGATCCGGGTGAGCGCCAGGTAGGTTTCAGGCCTTTGGCGGGTGGCCAGATGTTGACGGGGGGAGAAGTGTTTGTTCAGAGAGCTTCACTACAGAGTGTGAGAAAGTGTTCTTGACCTGACCGACAGCTCTCCGTCTTCCTCACGCGAGCCCAGCTCCAGCATGTTCCGGAGGGTCCGGTGGTTTGTGCGGGGCGCGGCTGGCCCCTGTTTAGGAGGTTAAGTAGGAGCGTGCACGAGGACGCAACTGGATCAGAGAGGGGGGTCGTTGCTGGTCTGCACAGATGGCATTTGTGCGTGCGTGTGTGCGTGCGCGTGTGTTATGATAGGGTTGGATGATGCCCTGGTCACATGGGCAGCAGTAATTGGCCTCCATATTGACCAGTTTGCAGCGCTGGGGGGCGGGCAGTCTCCCAGCTGGACCTGTCAGATGGCATCGCATCCACCTCACTGATCACCCCCCGGACGACCTCCGCACCTCTCCCCTCATCCTTTCATCTCTCCCTTCTCCTTCATCCTTCTCCGTCACCTTAAACTTTCGTTACCCACCTCTTCTGCCATCTCAGGGACGACCTGCCTGTCCATCACCGCCGCTGTCTACTTTCCACAGTTCCTCCAAACTTAAAACAAGTAGGACTCTAGAGTATTAACCTCGAACGAACTCCTTTTCTCCCTGAACAAGACATATGTTTTCTATGTTTGGTAATCAGTGTTGGTTGATTAAGATGGGAGAACTGTAATTTCCATGTTTCTATGAAGGAATAATTTGAACCTAGACTTTGAACCAAGACAGTTTTTCCGGTGAAACTGAATTTGTTTTTTCATGTCTTCAAGAATGTTCTTGTAACTATTTCTCCTGATGATACACCTGGTGCTGGGGATTAATTGATTGACACTCATTGTGATTGGCAGGTTAAAAATGCATTTTTCTCCCCTGCATGTGCTAAACACAGCAACTGAAAACAATAAAAATAGTATTCTGATTTCGGTTAATAAACTCTTTTTTTGGACGTGCTGGATTGATATGAAGCAGATCATCTTGAAATCACACTGATCTTCTTGAAATAAGGGCAGATCCTTCCAATGAACAAGTCACCATTGGCGAGCCAAAGAAAAGCTCAGTGGAAAATTGTGAGAAATTAGATAGTTTTTAGTAATACTATTTTAATATCGCACAGATGTTTGTTTTCACTGAGCTCGGGATTTCTTTTTCCTTCCACAATGGAGGACATATTTGTGTTGTCCTTCTTGACTTTTATCCACTTCTATTAAACTAAACTCGAGCTGCACTGATTAGTCGACTACCAGTTTGTAGAATAAAAGAAGGTAATCGTCAATAATAATAAAAAAGTCATTGTTCATGCAAAGATGGAAGAAAATGCTTTTTTCAGCCTCTCAAATATGGAGATGTCCTGCTTTTCTTTGTTTTATACCATATTAAACTGAATATCTGTGGGTTTGGGACAAACAACACAAGACATTTAAAGACTTTGAACTTGGAGAAACTGGGATGGAACATTTTTTTACTATTTTCTGACAATTTATAGGCCAAGCAATCAATCGATTTATCTAAAAAATAATCTGCAGATTAATCAATAATGAAAATAATCCTTAGTTTTAGCCCTACACTAATTCCCATGTTTTTATGAAGGAATAAATTGAACCTTGACTTTGAACCAAAACATATTTTCCAGTGAAACTGAATTTGTTTTTCCATGTCTTCAAGAATTTTCCTGTAACTATTTCTCCTGATATGGATGAATTGCTTCGACACTCATTGTGGGTGATGCATGCAAAAATGCATGTGGATTTTGTTCCCCGCATGTGCTTCACATAGAAACTGAAAACAATTAAAAGAGTATTCTGATTGATTTGGGTTATTGAACAAGGATTATATTTGAATGAATTGACTTAAATGGTGCACTTTTTTGAAGGAAAACAACCATTTCAGGTCTAAAACAGAGATAGCTTTTTGCAGTGTTAGTGTAAAAAAGACCTTTGTGTGTATCTGACTGACTTTTATCGTGGTATCACCCTCCCACCCGGAGCAGTAATGGTGTGTGTTTTGCTGTGAGATGCCCGACTGTGAGGAGTTAGCGCTGTAGAAAGGATTTCATCCCAGACTTGGCAGGGGAGGGTCTCTGGGTACGTAGAGAACAATCGTCTCTCCTTCGCTCCTGACAGCCAGCAAACACAGAGAGCTGGCACACTCTCAGTGGGAAAAGATCGGGAGTGACAAGGGGATGGACACACACAATCACACACTCACACACACTTGTGCCCATCCCTTCCTCACAGTACCAAAATGGGATCTGATGATGCCGCTGGGGATTGTGGGATGACAGGCTGGTTCTGCGAAGTGGATGGGAGGACCTCATGAAAATAGTCTGTAAAATGACCACAGTGTTAGTCTGCTGTCAGACTAACATATACAGACAGAGAGGGAAGGAGGAGATAAAGAGAGGAAGAGAGTGACAGAGCAACACAATGCCTGCCATGCATGCTCCTATGCCAGGGAAAGCTCACATGAGAATGCATGTATAAGAGTTTCCATGTATATGTTCAATATACACTGATGTGGACAAGTGTCTTGACCCTGCAGCTCCTTTGCTATCTGTGTTTCTGAAAACATGTTGATGCATGAGTGTAACTCCATGCTGTGTGTGCATGCATGCATGCATGTGTGCCTTTACGCATGAGCAAGAATGAGGAGGAGGAGAGGTGGGAGAGGAGGGCGAAGTGTGTTTGTGTGTGTGGAGGAGGAGGGGGGGTATGCACGTTTAAATTCTGTGACATCTGTTCATTACAACTAGAGTGTGTTTATTTTTATACAGCCAGCCACAAGCAGAGAGCTCGACTGGCACCGCTGGTTAATGTACCAGCCCGCTACGACGGCAAAGCAAATGAAATATTTACCGGCAGACAGAAAGAATGAGGAGAGGAGCGAGGACAAAGGGAGAGAAAGAGGAAAAATGATAAGATAATATGTGACAAAAATGCGCACATACAGCGTCTCCACTCATGCACACAAAGTCCCCATCCTGATCTAATTAAGAGAGAGACACAATCAAACAGCTCACATGGAAACGCCTATAAAACTGCACACTATATGTGTTGCTGCGAGAAAGAAAAGGAGCATGAAAAATGTCCAAAACAGGTGATGCTTCATGGAAACAGGTTGCCATTCATGAAGATGTTTCTGTGCTGATCCTCTTTACTGCAAACGGTCAAGATCAAATGAAATTTGAAAGCAATAAAATAGCTGTTCAAGCTACAAAGGACACTGCAAAGCAACAGATAATATCACATAGAATAAGCTGGAAAGAAACCAGTAGGAGTTTAAACCATACTTAAGAATGAAGGTCACTTCCTGTTTGAGATCTTGAGAGGTTTACAAAGTGACGTGTCCACAGCCTATAAATGGCATGTGACATTTCCTTGTTTGATCTTGTATTATTTTTATTTTATTGGTCATGTTTCAAGTATAAAGCTGTGATAGGCCCTTTATTAGTGGACGAAAATGTACTGATCTAGTCTGTGTCTGGCTCTGATCATAATGTCCTCCTGGCATATGTTTTAATATATTGTATGTGTTATTGTGTTAGTATGTCTTTTGTATGTGGTTCATGGTGACCTTTGTGAATTGTTTTTGTACTTGTGTTATTTTTGGGTGACAAACTTGTTTCCTCTTAGGGGATTTACATAGTTATCTATCTATCTGTTGGGGCAGGATCTGTCTGGAAGTGTAGATGAGATACTCAGTGTGACAACTGCTGAGATGTTTTAGTTCAGTTCAGGTCACTGTGTCTCGCTTCAAAGCCACAATTCTTGACCAACAAACCAAGAAACCCAACCTAACACCCCTCCAATCATCCTAAGCAACCAGACCTTTGCATCAACAAGCTCCCTGCACCACCGCCTCTCCCCAAACGCTCCCAGACTCACCGCTGCCCGGCCCCACTCCCATGCTCCCCTGGGACGTCCTGCTCTGGAATGCCGCTCATGGGGAAGAATCTTGCTGCAGGCGTTCAATATGTCACATGTGTCTCGGAGAAAGAGGGAGACACAGAGAGAGAGGTGTGGCAGGTATGGAGCAGTACTTTTACAAGGAGATGACAGGTTGTCTGTGTCTATGTTTTATATGTGTGTGTGTGTGTGTGTGTGTGTGTGTGTGTGTGGTGGTGGTGGTGGGGGCGGGGGGTATTTGGGGTGTGTGACAGATTCTGAGATTAAGGGTTTAAAGGGTTCAGATTAACAGGCTCAGGACACAGTGCTCCGCTCTGAGCAAAAGGGAATTAGGATGGCATTAACGTCTCCTCTGCAGCAGCACATTAGCCATTCATTACCGTGTGTTTGCACAATCAGTACCAGGCGGCCTCTCATTCCCCTCTGTGTTATTGCATTCATGACAATGTTAACATGTCGGGATGTTTTGTTATTCATAGACCATTAGCAGGACTATAATTCAACTATCACTTATCATCAGGCAATTGTCACAATAGAAATGCACTCAAAGTCACTATTGTCACTATGTGTGTTTTTTATTTACACCTTGCAGTGCTTGGATAGACAGACAGCAGTGCCAAACTAAGATTTCTGATTTCTGTTGTCATGTGCTGTATGTGTGATTTTCACATTAGTTGATCATTATCATTTCAAATGTGATTTCTGAAAACAAACATAGTCAAAGCCAAAAAGCTTGTGAGCCACAGCTGGTCTCTACACTGCATTGAACTTTGCTCTGTGGCTCCAAACACGTGCAGGTATAAGGGTTGGTTCTGTTTTTATCCGAGGTAGATAAGAAAGAGACATAACATTTAGAGCCAGCAGAAACAAATCTGTGTATGAAACACGGTTTAAGACTTGTTTGGGCAAATATTTGTGATTATATATGAACACTGGAATGGAACAAGTCACCATTGCCAATTAAGAATACAGTCAGCCAAAGAAAAACTGAGTGGAAAATTAAAGAGTGGCTCTATGAGAAATTTGATGTTTTTAGTTTTTTATTAATAATATATTAATATCGTACAGATGTCTGTTTTCACTGAGCTCTGGATTTCTTCTTCCTTCTACAATGGATGACAGGTTTGTGTTGTCATTCTTAATTTCTTTGCCACTTATACTAAATTAAACTAGAGCTTCAACGATTAGTAGACTACAAGTTAGTGGATCAAAAGAAGAACAATCATCAATTATTATGAAAATCGATAAAGTAATTTTTCATGCAAAAATGGAATGTTTTTCTTTGTTTTATACCATATTAAACAGAACATTTAAAGACATCACCTTGAACTTGGAAAAACTGGGATGGACCATTTTCACTATTTTCTGATATTTTACAGGCCAAGCAATCAATCAATTAATCTAGAAAATAATCGGCAGATTAATTGACAATGAAAATAATCCTTAGTTTCAGCCCTACACTGAACCAAACTAAACTAAAAAAGCGTCTCTTTAAACATGTCCTCTCCAGTGAAGCTAAAGTGAAAACCACAAGTTAAATTGACTATAATCCATATTTTTATAATAGCAATTTATCAAATAACAATGTCAAAACAATGTGACGTTAATGTAAAAGGGGATCCGTTTCATAAATTCGCCATATCAGTTTAAAAGGTGATGATATGTCAATGTAATGTTCACAAACATAAATTAGATATTAAGGTTCAAGATGCAACATCCTGTTTTCCCCAGGAAGCAACAGGGTGTTTTGGAAATGTGGTCTTAAATGTAAGAAATGCTCTCAGTACCATGGTGTGAAATTAAATAAAGGCTAGAATACTTCTCAACCATTGGCACATTTTATAAATATACTACGATATCACAATAAATGTGGCATTGTTAAATTGATGTTTAAATAGGCAACACTGTGTTAAAGAAGATGAAAAACCTCACACAGAATAACACGCCAAATTCATTAAAGCACAGCACAACTCTCGACCGCAAACTTTTCCATGTTGTCTGTGTGCCTCACTGTGCCAAGAGAGATGTGAAGACACGGATTGACACACCATCTCTCCTCCAAAGCCTTCCTCTTCATCCTAGCCAGATTAAGGGATTACCAGGCAAGGCGAGCGCTAAAGCTGGCTAATTCTCACCCAAGCACAGAGAGCTAAGGCTACCCAGAGCCTCAGAGCAGCTGTGTGGTGGAGGGAGAGACGGAGCTGCTTCCCTCTGAGGAACCGGAAAAAAAAGTGTGAGAAATCAAAGCATCACAATCTTCTCCCGATGCCACTGAGGACTTTTTGTTCATTAGTAAAGACCACTAGTGGTTCATACACAACTAAACATAAACTGTCAAATATTAACCTTAATCTCTATTCCTCTCTCTGTGAATTTCATATTTAACGATATCATTAATGCATTTTTGTATCATTTCCTACTTCGTAATCTCATTTCCTTATGTCATTATTTTTGCACCTGTCAATGCAGTTATTTGCGCAATTTTTTTGAAAAGCTGAAATATGTTTCTGTTTATTGATCTTGTTAATGTGTCCTTGCTGCTACAATGGACCAAATATCATCAAATAATCATAAAAGGTTCACTGAGATCAATCTAATCTAAATAAATTGAGGCAAATAGAACGGACAACAGTACAATCCCTGTACTAAAGTGAGATCCTAAGAGATAATGTGATTATCTCTTGCAGTTACAGTGATGAGGGCCCATCTAATGTCAGAGGCAGCTGACGCTGATTTTTTATCTTAAAACAGGACTGATCTTGTGTTTTCTACTAAATTCTTCTCTCACTGTTGACGATGCTCCAGCAAAGCAAAGCTGCATCTGTCACGTCTTGATCACGAGCAGTGCCTGTCAAACCTTTCACACTTTGTTTTGCCAGGATCTTTGCTGCTATGAGAGGTATATAATAAAATGAAAAGGGACGTGAACAAGAAAAAAGGATCCAACCAATCAATCATTGAGACACAGAATATATGTAATTTACTGCTTTTATTTAACAGTGATCCAAGCTATTAACCATATATGCCAGCCCTTTACAATAATATTTACTTCAGTTGGACAAAGGTTGTAAATTTGGCAGGACACAAAGGCAGACAATGAGGCGCGGGAACAAGATTTTCCAACAGTGTTCTATCACAAACACACACCCATTCATCTTAAGTTTCGGTGCACTTTGGAGACCGAAAGCCAGCAAACGGCATCCATCTCAGTTCATGTATGTTAAACAAGAGGAAAGGCGATGAAAGAGAGAGAAAGAGAGGGATAAAGACAGAGGAAGAGAGGGGCCATGGCTTGGGCGCGTGCTCTCCAGCGGGCAGAGGACAATGCAGAGCTGGCAGAGTCGGTGCCTCGTGCCAGAGGGAATAGAGTGCCACATGGTGCCCCTTATGAGCAGGGCCAGCCTGGAGGGGGATGTGGGCCACAATGCATGAACGTGTGTGTATTTGTGTCTGCTTTTGTGCATGCACGTGTACATACATGTGTATGCATGACCATCCTTACATACCCTGTGTAAAAGGTGTAGAGACAAGAAAGATGCATCTTCAAGTTTTGGGTATAATGTATGTAGATTCATTTGGTGTGTTAGAGTGTAAAACTAGTTGTGTGAGCGCATGAGGTGGGGGCGGGGGTGTGTGTGTGTGTGTGTGTGTGTGTGTGTGTGGGTGGGTAGGTGTGTGTGTGTGTATGGGGAAGGGGGAGGGGGGGAGTCCCAGTTCCCTTTTGCATCTTAAATTCCTCAACATCTGTTCAATCCTTCTCCGCGGTAGCAGCAGCGGGTTGTGATGTCTGCGTGTGTGTGTGTGTGTGTGTGTGTGTGTGTGTGCGTGTGTGTGTTTTGAGTTTTTGTGTCTGTCTGCATATGTGCATGCTCTGCTGAAGGTGCTGGTTGTTACCCGCACCTTAATTAGAAGGAGACAGAGACTCATTTTCAACAATACTTGCAGGTAATGCGAAGCGCTCGCAGTGAATACAAAAAGAGACCCATTCACCTCCAGAAGCTGCGACGTCTCCGCTGCTCCCAGGACTGTGATACAAATTACATCTCAAGTTCAAAGCCTTTGATCAAAACCATGATGCATGTTGCAGGTCGCCCTGTCAGAGATACCACAACACTGAAGTGCCTCATCAAACACAGAGGAAAGAATGGAGACTGTGGCTGAAGCAGGGCAACACACGAACCAAGTAGGTCAACCTAAATGGCCCAGGAGTGTGTCCTAGCTGGAGTTAGTACGCCTGAGTGCATTTAGCACAGTCTTCTAGCACAGATTTGAAGAAGTCAGCGAGAAATGTGGGTTAGCATTAGCATGTCATGTGCACGTATGAATGTGGAATGATAAAGATTTTTTAAATGAAATATTTAAATCCTGTGTGCCGTCTCTTGAGCGAGAGCGACAGGACTTTCAAAGCACAAACATACACAGCTCTGGGGCTCGTCAGTGATGAAAAGTATGGTCCAATTTTGAGGTGCTTATACCATATTTAGCTATTTTCTTTTTATGCTTCTTTACAATAACTATAGCTATAATATTTTACATATAAAATATAACATCTTAAAAATGTGATGCATTGATATAGGTTAAAACAGTATATAAATTAGAATAAAATGAACTCCAATTCAAACAGCTATAACATTATAATGTGGCTTACACCGTAAATGTTCCTGATAATACTTGCGTACTTTTACTTGAGTAAAACTTTAAATGCACAAGTGGTATTGTGACTTTTACTTAAAGCAAGGCAAGGTTATTAAGTTCATTTAAGTGAAGGATGTAAACACTTCTGTCTGTATCGGAGGTAGATACATGAAACAAAGAAACTGTGACCTCTTAGACACTATCCATTCGGCACCCCTCACTAACCCGGTGCCAGTCTTATGCCACCTTGATGCCGAGCCTGCCAAACTTATGTCACATCAGAGCAGACCCTGTGTCAACTTCTCACAGTACATATGCCAACCCGATGCCCTCCACATGCCAACCTCATGCTACATCGGTGGCAATCTTCAGACAACAATATGCCAACGGTGGACCTCTGCTTGGCCCAGTGTGCAGATCCCTCGGCGGTGGGCACCGGGAGACACTGTATAGAAGTGGAAAAGGTCAAAAGTCACTAGTGAATTAGGGTTCAAAGACAAATCTGTCGTTTTGGTTCTTCTTCAGTGGATGCAATTAGCAGTGAAATCCTGCTCCCAAGCCCCGCTTAAGCTCTAATCTCAGAGTCTGTGGGTTCCTTCCAGTCAGCCTTCTATCATTCTCCCACCAAAGCCCCTCACCTCTGTCTCTCTCTCTCCCTCCTGATGCCTGCTGGCACTTTGGGAGCAGTGCCCCTCCAATCCCTGT
>CALSCE010010635.1:8476688-8493558 GCA_943593645.1 Bovichtus variegatus
CACACACACACACACACACACACACACACACACACACACACACACACCGGTGTTGACAGGTGGCTGTGGTAAAGAGGTGGTCCCTGAGCTGGGGTCTGCCTGTCTCTGGCTGAGAGAGAGAGGAATAAAAAGCTCCCAGCAGCTGTCGCCCTAATTCCTCTAACACGGTGCTTGTGCTCTGATTAGAAAACAGATCTGGCCTCTAATTTACTCCTGACATCAACTAATGCTCTATATCTCAATCTCTCCGTCCCAGCTCGCCACTGGCCTGCCTGGCTGGACACACACACCTTTGTGACTCAGAGGGCTAAGAGACGTGCAGGAATAAAAGCACACAAAACACAGCAGACTGAGCATGAGCCATAAAGTCCTCTTCTGGTATCATCTCGACATATCACGCTCAGACACGCTGCTGTTCAGATATGAGACTGGATTGTTCTTCTCTTCTCAGCCTGCAAAACAAGGCATGAAGAGACAGGTTGCTTCATGACAACCTGAGCTATCAAATTCCTGAATGTAAAACTAACAGTGTTTTCTAACCTTTTTCTGCATATAATGTCTAACAATCAAGTCTAATTTGGACCCTTAATCAAAAGTTGTGTATGTCTAGAGTGAATTTTGTCTTCTACGATTGTTTTGTATAAATAATGTTTGGAGGCCTGAGGAGGACAAATTATCCAGTAATTGATTAAAAAAAAAAAAAAAAAAAAAAAAAGAGCCAAGATTAGAAGAAAAAGAAATCAGGGGGAAATTATTTGTTTTGCTTTCTGGCATTATGAGCTTGATTTTTGTTTGAAATTATAATGGTTAAAAGCTATGACACCAAAGATGAAAGACAGACACCAGAAAGTGTTGTGTGTGGAAGTCAGTTTTAACCATGTAGGTCTGGTCAAATTCATTCTTTTTTTTTATCAAAACCATTCAGAACCACCCCACTAGGGAGCTAGGATCTTTCTGAGTGCCCACAATTTAAGATGTTGCAAAATGAGTAAGTACAGAAAGAGAAAAAAATCTGCCACATAAAAATGTTTTTGCTCGTTTTTAGATTACATTTTTAAATAAAACAATGTGAGAGGGGAAACGTTATAGACCTATCTGAAATAGGGGGACATAGTTTGTTTTTTAAGTGGTCAAAAGCCAAAGAGGTTGGGAATTTCTAGATTACAACTGACTACATGTTGTTTTTTCTTAATCAATTGTAGATTATTTTAACCCTAGAGTATGACCCTCTTCTAGAAAATTCCTGTGGAGGACATTTTAATAAACTGTCAATATTAAGACAAGAAGGGAGTAAAAAAAAAAACCAGAATAACATATAGTTGCATATAGAAAAGTTGAAGTGAATGAGTGAGAGAATGGAAAGTGATGTTGAGTGCAGCGAGTTTTAATGCCAGCGGAGGAGGAGGAGATGCTGGCTGGGTGTCTGGGTGCCATGACGGGGTTGGCCCAGCAGGGGGCAGAAGTGTGATGCAGGGAGTGGGAGGTGACAGCTCAGTGTCACACTGCACACAGGGTGTCACCTCACCAGGCTGGGGGAGAGAGAGAGAGAGAGACAGAGAGAGAGAGAGAGAGAGAGAGAGAGAGAGAGAGAGAGAGAGAGTCAGAGGGAAAGGTGAGAGATCTAGCTCAATCTGTATGTGTGAGTGTTTGCGTTCTTGTACTTCTACCTTTGTGAGTTGGAGTGAGAGATGGAGTTTTAGACCTCGAGGACATTTATGGAATGTGAGGACATTTTGGATGGTCCTTCATTTTTCTTTAGGCAGTTTTTTTTTTTTGTTGGGGGGGGGGGGTATCTTAAAATCAGAATTAGATTTGGATTAAGGTTAGGTTTAGTGAATGCATTATGTTATTGTAGTGACGCTTTACCTGATGATGCAACTGATAAGAAAACAGACATCAAACCGCATAAAATAAAAAAATTTAAAAAATAGTTTAATGTGTGTGAGCATGTTGCTGTGTTGGATATGCACAGGCTGCTAGTAGGCTAGGTTTCTTTGTGTAAGTGACTGCATGTGTGTGTGTTTGTGAAATCCTTTTTATTTCCTCTTTCTTCTCTCTCTGTCCCCTGTATCTGTCTCCAGGGACTCACTTGGCATCTCTCCCTACTTTTAATTCTCGCTCCGCAAACTGCTGCTGTCTGAACACAAGCTGGCAGCACACACACACACACACACACACACACACACACACACACACACACACACACATTCTTGGTTTCACAAATGCACCGGTAGACCCCCCCCCCCCTCCTCAAATAGGCAATGAAAGACACCCACACAGTCGCCCCACGTCCAATTCAAATGCGACACACACGTTTCTCTTTCACATCACTGTTATCTGAAATATTGGAAAGGAACTCACAAACACATACAAGGGACATCAATGATACAGTACAAGTTGAATTCAAAGAGATAAACACAAATACACATAGAGTGATGAAAGACCGAGACGCTTAGGGCCTCCCAGGAAATACACACTCACTCCCAGACACACACACACACACACACTTCATCACTGACAGTAGCTGAGAGACACAGGGAGACAGCATCGCTGCTTCTCAGAATACAAATCCAGTGTGAAAGAAACCCAAATACACACATTATGAGCCCTTAAAACATAAACAGAAATCAAGGAAGTCAAAGGACATGAACATTCCTCATTTGTTTGTTTATTTCGATCCCTACGAGCTGCTCCTTTAGTTCCAAACTGGCTTAATAACACAACTGTCAGCGGTGCTCACACAGCCAGCCGCACGCATACAAGTTCTCCAGCAAAACATACACACTGACAGGCAGACGAGCCCAACTTCAAAAGCCAGAAATAAATAAATTAAAGACGAGTCTGATAGGGATGAATAAATAAGAAGAGGAGAGAGAGACGAAAACAGGAAGGAGAGACGGAGTGTGCAGCAGTAAGAGAGGAAGCAGAGAGGGAGATGCAGGGATTTCTGGAAGGAGGCTGGAGGTGCAGGCACGGAGAGTGGAAATAGATTGTCACACACACTTGTAATCTCGTTTAAATTAAACTGGCATGCAGAGATGGAAAAACACTCCAGAGATAGATATCTGTGTGCAGTCATGCGTGTGCTGCAGATTGAGAGTGCCTGCAAAACGCAGCGTGAGGCCGAGTGACTTTCTTGTCTTTTGAGTTTCCTACACTCTGTCTTTTTTTTTCTTTTCTTTTTTTTTTTTTTTTTTTTTGGAGAAGGGTGTGAGTGTGAATGCAAATATGCAAATGAAACGGTTATTATTGCATTGCTCATCAAGCAGCGCGGAGCAGACATTAATAGGCTGATGAATATGCATGTAAATTTGTTAATTAAGTTAATTATTCTGCTGAAAATGCATTCGTCTTCCAAGGACATCTTCCCCAGGATTCCAACCTGCTCTACTCATTAGTCATGCGATATTTTACACTGGGCGCTGGGACAAGAGGTAGGAATGGGAGGGGCAGGAGGGGCCACCGGGGTTGATATGTATACAATATAAGGGCATCATGGGTTTCAAGTCCACTTAAGAAAAGCAGTAAGAGCCTCAGAAAGAGATATGATGGCATTATGACGGCACCTCATCATTTATCAGCTCTTCACAAGTGAAGGGTCAGTGAAAGAGACAAAGCCCTGCACCCTGCTACAGCAGGGCGGAGACACTCCTAGTGGCCAGACATTCGCTCCATCTCTGCTTTTCTCTTTCCTCTCCAGTAATTCCCCCTCTTCGCTGCTTTTCCTCTAATTGCTTATTAAAACCCTCTTAAATGAACTTTTTGTGCCAACTTTCCAACACATTAATTAATTGTTGTAGCCAATTAAGTGTCGCTGCGCAAATGAGCTTCAGCACAAATGGTCCTGCAGGGCCCGTCCACCCCCCCACAACACACTCCTCCCCCCACACACTCCTCCTCCTCCACCACCACCACCACCACCCTCGCTGACTGCTTTCCCAGCAGCCCCTCTGCCCTTAAAGCGGCAGCATCACCACAGACAGACAGAGAGACACAAGAATCTTACCTTGCTCATGAAGCTCTTTGAATTGAATTGGTAATAAGATGCTTAGACCTTGGAAAAGTACTGTGGATGGCAGAAGTGCAGCATCATGCAGAGAGGTTGATGTGTCTTTGGTTAAAGTGGAGATAACTGTAAAAAGGTCAGAGAAAGGTTTTTGTAAAAGCTTTTCCCCCATTATTGATTATTGATGGAGCAGATACACTTACAGTACTACACTTCAGTATAGGTGGAATTTACTGTAAAGGAGTGAATGTGATTCCAGATTACTTTTGGTTTTATGACCTGGCACCAGTGACTTTACATAAAATCAACACACATCTGTATCATCTGGCAAATCCCAAAGCCTCCTAAAAACTCTTTGGTTGGTCTCGCTGCTGTTGAGCGATAAAGAAATAACGAGTGTGTGTGACAGCAGTTTCTCACAAAACTATAAACTGAGTAGAAATGGAGATGGTGTTATGGCATCAATAAAGCATGCTGTTGCAGCACTAAAGCATATATCACTGCTGGGATAAAGTCAATCAATTTTCGAAATATCACATAAATAAAGATGTAGCCATAAACGGAATGACTGACATTAAATTTTGTTTGATAGAAGACAAAGAAGGGATCTGATGAATACAGCAAAATTTGCTCACTACCCAAGATGCATTCATAATTAAATGCTTCTTTTTCTGTTGCTCAACTATAAGCGTGAAAGGCTGTAAATGTCCTTTCAAAAATATGCAATTTTTTTTTAATCTGTTGATTTTCACATGTTCAGTGTACTATCCATGCTGTACATCATCAGTTCTTTGCTGATCACTCTGCAAGTGTGGGACACACACACACACACACACACACACACACACACACACACACACACACACACACACACACACCCACACACACACACACACACACACACACACACACACACACACACACACACACACACACACACACACACACACACACACACACACACACACACACACACACACACACACACACACACACACTTTTATTACAGTAACGAGTAAAAGTGATAAAAATGAGTGATTGAATTTATGGAGTGCTTCAGCTGCAGAATTCATAGTTATGTTTTGTCTGGAGAAGCCTGCATCAGTCACATCTCCAACTCAAACTGTGCACTTTTGAATGTTAACGTGGACTTGAGTTAATAAATCTCAATTGGAGTCTGAAAAGATGAGTGTCAAGCCAGCCAGGATAATCTAAATACTGTATAAATGTGTAAACTATCCTTCAATGTTTGACTCAAATGTTACCTTACACTGAAAATATAAATGCATGATTATTTATTTTTTTCCCCTCCAGAGCCAGTCAGTGTTTGTCCTCCTTCCTTCTCCATCAATCTCGCCTTCTCCATCCCAGATGCAGTCTTCTTATTCTTATTCTTAAAATGTAGCACCAGGTCAGACAGACACATGTTAGATTATTATATTGTTTGTTGTGGTAAACTGAAAAATGATGATGAACTTTGTGGCTGAGAAAGTTTTAGCAACTGAAAGGTCACCATCCACTTCCACAGCTTTAAACTACACTTTCTACAGCAACAAAAACTAAACTATGAGTGACTGCTGACAGCAATTGTGGCTGGTAGAGTAGACATTTATTTTGCCCAAAATCATCAGCATTTTGAGTAGTGGCTTGTGTGCATTTAAGCAGAAGGATACACTCCTAAGTGCTCTCTGCAGTCAGTCGGGGTCCGGGCAGATGTGTAATGTGTGAGCAGGGTCCAACATTTTATATCATTTTAGAAGGAGCTGCTCTTTGTTCAAGGTTGCCAGATTGCACATAGTGGACAAAGGGTACCCAACTGCTGAGGTTATGGTAAAATAGGTTTTAGATTTCAAATGTGTGCTCTAACAATCAGCTTGCAGAGGGACTGACGAAGAAATAATGCACAAAATCCAAGTGCATGAAAAAATTTGGTATGAATCGACTGAAATGGAGTGTCTGTCTGCCTCCAAAATCCCTGCAGCAGACAGTGAAGCTACGGCATCCAAAATGGAGGCTCCAATTTGAATGCCGCCGTCGCCTGTCTCTGCCATGGCGAGTACGTGCTTTAGACTGGCAGCGTGGCACATTTATGGGCATTCCCCATAAGGTGCCTTTCTGATTGATGGCGCAGCCTCGTGCACCTCCCTCTCTTCACTCCTCAGTCCTGATTTATTCGTCTAGTCTCTGTGACTTGGCACTGGCATTGCCCACTACTTCTCCTGTGGAAACTCCCCGCGGGCACATTCACTATTATTTGGTGTCCCGATGGGCGAAAGCATCAGACAGAAACACACACACACACACACAGCACCGTCTCATCTCACTCACACTGGGCCTGTGCTAGAGGGCAGGTGAGCCTCCCACTGCCTCCACTCTGAAAGGATCTCTCACCCAGAGGGCTCAGCTGCTTGGTGGGCCAGAGGGGTAAGCGGCTCTGTAAGCCTGCCAAGTGAGGAACTGGTCTGGGTATGCATGAGGCCAATCCCCACACACACACGCACACACAGCCTGCATGAAACTAGCAGGCTTCTCTCTTTGCCAATCTGCAGTTTATGATCCTTGTCTGCCTGTCAGGATCTTCATAAAGAGATCAACCCAAGTGGTAAAGGAATCAACACATAAATAAGATTGATGCACAGGGAGCACTTCACATCCCTGTCTGACTGGGTCAATCTCATACACTTCACATACTAGGCAGTGTATGGGAAACAATTAATTATAAAAACCTAGTGTTTCACTGGGAAAATGTAACTGCCACAAATATCTACATTGTTTTAAATAAGCTTCCAAACGTGTGTACCGAGGACAAACTTGGTTTGTAACACTACTGCTTATCTATAACCATGATAGCAGACAGACTATGCTTCGGTTATCAAAGAAAAAGGACGTAAAACAGATTACATAAACATCAACAAATGCAGGTTATGGCCATATTCTTAAACATGTTTTAGTATTAGTATTTTTGGATACAACAGGATGGACGAAGAACTGCTGAATGTCTAGCCTTGTTACAGATTTTCCATGTTGAGTGTACTTATGCATATTCCTTTATCTTATCTTATGTTAAATTTAAGATACTTTTAGAATTTGTTTTTATTGAAGACGATTAATTATGTTTGCTTTTATTTCAGTTGGAGTCATTTTACTTGTGTCCTTGTACAAGGTTCATATACCTTTTATAAAATCAAATTCAAGCACTTTTCAAGCATATCAAGGTGCATCTTCAAGCACACAAGATACAGCTGTTGTAAATTACACATTTATATGCAGTACACAGTATATACAGTATACTGATTATTGCACTTTATCCAAGCACTTTTCAAACCTCGAAAAACATTAAAAATTCAAGTGTTTTCAAGGATTTCCAGCACCCATAGGAACCCTGCTCAAGAGATCAATGACTTGCTTGAAATGTTTTAAGTCAAAAAAGCCTGTAGAATGAAAATGAGCTAATATGAGTTTCCAGGTCCTAAGAGTATTAGGAACCACTAGAGACCATTTGTAATTCAGCCCAAAATGCACTTCTCAACAAGCTTGCAGAGGCCCAACTGTGAGAACTTCCTGTAGTTTGAGCTGTAGCACGAGTGAATGCCTACCATCTAGTGGCCACTTCAGAGAAACATTCAGAGACGCCAGGAGAGACAATTCAACTGGTCGCATTACTTCTTTTAATAAACTGAAACAAGAAAACACATATTACAAAATATTTTTTTTTCTTTTTACAGACACATTAAATCATTTTCTCCTCCCTTTCTCTTTCCAAATAAAAAAAAGGAAACGGAACCATGGACCAATATTTTTTTTTTTAAGCGTGTATCATTTTCTTTATGTAGAAAATAACTGCACCAAAAAAGAAAAAAAGCTTTTGTTGCACAAGTTGGCAGGGAGGCGACAACATATTAGACGGGGTTTCACAGCCCACCAGGAAAAGCCAGAAAAGTCAGTTTCTGTGTGTGTATATACGTTTCTAGCTTTATACTTCAACTAGCAGAATAGCTTGTGTATTATCGAGCGGTCCGTCGTAATGTAGTGGTTTACTCTATATTTGACAGGAAAGTGAGCACTGCAGGCTTAGGCTTGTTAGGACACCGAGGTTTGCTGTATATTAAGGAAGGAAATTCTTCATGTGGGTCAAGAACACATCGCAATTCAGTTGAGTTGATGACTGAATACAATATGGAACAGCCTTTGGGTTAAAAAAAAAAAAAAGAAAAAGAAAATACAGTCCTGCAGATTGACACTGTTGTAGGTGCCATCCAAAGCAGAAACATAACCTACCCTTCCCTGCTAAGCCAAGATCATTCAGGGGTCGCTGGGGTCACAAAGGAGGCACAAGGCTGAAAACAGGGGAGCTAGCCAGCATGTAAGGTTCAATGGGAAACTCGTAGACCTCCAGTGTTCTTATCAGTATGCTCATTGCCTCAAATATACCCATACACAGAATTTTAGCTTCAGCTAATCTTCCATCACACTGTCACAGACACCCCTCCATCAGAGCAGAGGACAGCGACTTCTTCCTGCAAAACACTGAGAACTTTTGTTAGAAGTGGGCACTGCAGTGGACATGACAATCATTTGTTTTGGAGAAGAAAAGAAAAAAAGATCACAGCTGCTTTCTAAGATCGAGTGTCAGCTGCATGGCAATCAATTTGGAAGCTAAACTTCATTCAAGTCAGGACCTTCAGTGAACAGGAAAGACCAAGGGATTGTAGGTGGGGACTGTCCCTAAAGGGTTTAAGGTCAGGTCCAAACACTTCCTCTGATAACACGACAGCTTGTTCAGAGGACAGTGACGTTCATGACCTGAAAAGGCCCTTAATCTCTTTCTTTCAGACATTCATTTTCAAAATCTTTGATTCAACTTTAGCTACCTGCTCATGGTCCAGTGAGTCATAATCTGTAGATGTCCCTGTGCATTCTTCCTCTGCCTTTCCTTCAGGCCAGGATTTCTGGAGCCGCCCTAAGATACCGAGGTCTGTCTCACCGGGGATGAGGGTCAGCGGGCAGCTCCGTGGGAGAAGCGGAGGTCCTGGTCCTTCGGGAACTGTGCTGCAGTGGTAGGAGCAGCAGTCCCCAGTCCTGCTGGGGCCTCAGCTGCAGCTGAAGGTTTAGGTGGAGAGTCTGCGGCCCAGGGTGGAGGGGGCTGTCCCCGAGCATCCACAGAAGGAGATGGGTCCTTGCTGCGCTGAGGGGCCCCAGCATCCGAGTCCTGCTGAGAGATGAGCTGGAGCAAGGCAGCTGCCACAGCGGGGCTGATGTCCTGGCTGGGTTGGGTTTCAGACCCGGCCTGCTGGGCATTTCCAAGGAGGAGAGCTGATGGAGGTGGCCCGGGTGGAGAAGGTGGACGCTGCTCACCAGATGGAGGCACCTGGTTTGCCACAAGCTGTTTCTTTTTTGATGCTGCGCCATCTGAAGGGGACAAACAGGACAGAGGACAAAATGTTAGGCATCAAAACACATTTGGCATTTAACGCTTAACTTCATTGTGGGCTATCTATACAAGAACCCTTACTATTTGTCATCTTCTAGGTCTAATTTACAATCACGTTAAGTAAAAATGTCTTTATGTCTTAACGGCAATGTTGACATTTGTACCCTCACCACAGAAGTGAGAGCAGAGCACTCTAAGTGCATCTTTACACAAAGTACATTACCAATAAAGGGGCAAACATAACACATCTGTAGGTATTGTTGCAATAAAGTTAACTTTAACATACTGACATTGGGTAGATATGGTACATTATATAAAAATCTTTAGTCCTGAAAACAAAGATATGTCAGGCATATGAAAATTCTTCAATCATGCACCTATTTAGAGATAGTAAATCTCAATGTTTGGAATGGAAGAAAAATGCCGTTTTATTTTTATCGTGATTCTTAATCACGGTTATTATTAAACACAGTAAAGCCTTACATTAGCTCACTATACAAGTCCAAAATAATGGCATTAATATATGCAAAACGGATGCAGGTGTATTTGTTTTTACTCCAAACATCCAGCTTAAACAAAAGGATAAATGCAGGAACTAAGTGAGAAAACATTAGGAAGGGCATGTACAGCTGGAAGAACAGAAAGGGTGACTTATGTAGGAGAATTTTAAGTATTATAAGGTCAGGACAAGATTACTAAACCAGGTTAGTCTAAATGTTTTCCAATCTACAGCAGTGCAAGGCAAACCAAGGTGGTAAAGGTTTGACAGGAGAAATAACCAGAACAAAACAGGACTGTTATCATTCCAGTGTCAGCAGCAGAGTCAATAGTTTTATTCAACTTGCTAATCACATTTTTTAATTAATATCCGAGTCAGAGTGAACGGTTTAAAACAAAAAAAATGTGTGACAAACCAAAGTTAAAAGAAACACATGCAGGTGAGGTCTAAAGATTCAAAACATTTATTTTCACTTGATAATTTATTAGACTTTCTTCATAAAAAGGCTGACATTACAGACCGTTTAAAGCAACATCACTTCCTGTGAAGAATCCATGACACCTGCTTTATAATGAAAATGAAATGAGAACACGTGTGGAGCTGGGACAGATACAGAAAAACATAGACTGTGAGAAAGAAACAAGGAAGTGGGAGAAACGTGGAAGGGAACAATACAGTGTGAACCTTTCTTTTCACTCAAATTAATAACCACTAAACGTTCTTCTGGTTTATTGAGTACACCAGTGAGAGATGTCCATGTGCACCAAACCTTGCCTGTTTACCAGGGTCACATGACGACGAATGCTCGACAGACATTTCAATATGAGGTGGTAATAGGGCACAATGGTGAGCGCGCGTGTCTAAGGGGGGTGAAGGGGTGGGGGATGCAAGATAAGTCTAATGGCCCAATTGATTTGGTTAATTGATCATTTTGTTGATTTTGTCAGGTAGTCTAAAGTAATTAATTTGATAAAGTATACAAGGATTTTTTTTGTCAGTCGGCTTCGGTTTGTTCTCTACCCTGCTCTCTTCATTCTTGTCCACAGTGACTTTCATTTGACCCTGGTTCCCCCTTTTTCCCACCCTCTAGAGACTAAACCCGGACTTGCCCTTGCGATCAGTAGTAGAGGCGGATGAACCGCGCTTTAGTGCCTCCTCTGATTGGACGCCATTGCTCTCATCGCCTTGCTCCTCCCTTTGTGGCTTGATGATGTGGCCCAAAATGAGTGCTAGCAGGTTGGCCTGGTCTTCCTGGCTGAGTGGTGGGTCTCCGGATGTCGGCGAGAGTTCCTGAGGTTCAGGAGGCGGCTCTGGGGGCTGGGACCTGGCAGCAGTCTGGGCCTGGTCCTCTGGAGCCCCCTGGTGGTCAGAGGCCTCACTAAGGGCAGACAAGGACTGGCTGAGAGTCTCTGGGTTGGAGAGGTTGAGGAGCTGGGCCACCTGGGGCAGGCTGAGGTCCGTCTGTCCCTGGAGGAGGTTCAGCAGCACCGCCAACTCTGTCTGGTTCAACTGCTCTGCAGCAACTCCCAGGCCTGAACACATTCACGCAACCACAATACAAACTATGAAAATGCAAAACCGTGCAAACAAAAAGGTGCATAAACATATGTTCTACATCATTTTAAATTACTTTTCCTTTGCAAGGAGTGCATTAGTATGTCAGCATACTGCACTCCATCTCTGTCAACATAAGCAACAAGTAAGTAGAGTAATAATAGGACAATCAGAAGATGCTGCTACAAAGGGCCGCCCCTGCAGTTAAGGTATCACTTATAAACGATACATTTTCCCAGTTTGCGTTGTGTACGGAAAGCGGAATATTGAAACACATAATACAAAGCATATCTTGTGTCCATGTTTGTTTCTGCTTAGATGCTTTTTGGAGGCAGCTGTTACCTGACAACTCACTCTCTAAGTTGACTGTGGAGGGCGGTTTTCCTGGTGGAGGCGGTGGGGCTCCAGCCGGGCTACTTTGGGGCCGGCTGTTCTCTCCGCTTGAGGTCCCTGTCGTATCCTTACGGGGCACTTTGGGCACAGGCACATCTTCGGGCACCCCGCTCTGACGTGCACGTCGTCTCTTCTTACTCCACAGCTCATGGCAGTCCTGATGGTGAGGAAGACTGGAGACGCAGCCGGGAGGCAGACATGCAAAAAACAGAAATTATTATAGTACAAACATTCATTAAAAATCTGTAATCAATCAAACAGAATTGTCCCAAATAAAATATTTAAGCAACAAAAAAAGTCTTCAAAGTGTGTATTTAAATATATCTGATAATATATAGATAAAAAGGTGAAAGCCTTGGAGATACTGACTCTGGCGGCGGCATCTTGTTGGGCTCAACGTTACTCAGAAAGTCACTGTTAAGAGCGTGCTCTGCTGTGCAGCGCCGTGCAGGGTCGAGGGTCAGCATTCGGTCCAGCAAGTCCAGGGCAGGAGTAGGTAAACTGTGCAGAAGGGGAGAGATTTTTACACTGCAGAAAGAGACAAAGGGTTGATCACAGCTACTTTAGGGAAGCTCAGCATGGCCACGCACAAGGCAAACTCCTCCCGCAGTCGCCGTCTGTACTGCTTCTTGGGTTTCATGGTGTTGAAGAGGGGAAGTTTAATGACGTCAGGCCAGACTGCAGGACAGGGACTCCCACACAGACGGCTGAGGAAAATGACAGCAAGGCAAAGATGAGCTCAGTAATAAAGAAACAGAGAGGAATGTTACTGCATAGGGAAGTTGTGGTCAGGAAAGGGAAGCCTACCTGATATGCTCCAGCTGAAGAAGCTCCTGGTTAGCCTGGAAGATGGGCTTCTTGGTAAAGAGCTCTCCCAGAATACACCTGAGGCATGACAGAGAATGTGTAGAGGTAGTAAGAAAATAAACACTCCCACACATCAAGCTTAAAACAGGGCCAAAGTGTGAATGTCTGAAGAAGATTATTATACGTACATCAGGTAGGTGCAAGACTATCAGAAAAACGTCAAAAAAAAAAAAAAAAGGAAGTGCCTGCACTTACACTACGTTTCGACCCTAATTGGATCTTTGTCAGCAAAAATCCAAGTAGGTTTGAAACTAAGGATGTCACGAGAACCAATACTTCAGTACAAACTGGATGCCAAAAAGGTACTAATTTTTCTACAGTACTGTCAGAGCTCGAGACTAACAGCGTCTCGTCGTCCCGGGGAATCAGTAAACTCAGTATTGACGTGTCCAGAGGACGCACCCCATTTCTTCCCTGATAATACCACATTGTGAACAACAAATGCGTGTTGAAGTGGGAGGAGAGCTCATTAATTTTAGCTGTTAGCAGCTTGTCAGCGGAGGTTCCATAGAATTTTGTTATGGTGCGTTCAAGCTCTATTCAGTAAAAATGACTATTGGGCGAAGGTAAATTATAACCTTATCATGATGTGTTCAAATGTCTTGTAAAATATCTTTTTGGGGCAAAAAACTTGAATAAACAGTTGTTTTAAGGAGTTGTTAGAGAGGGAATTATGATCGGTTTAACTTCCTAGCAAAAAAGGAGAGTATGTTGAAGTCCATGGGATTCATTGTTTTGTTTTTGACTCTGGTATCTAGAATCGTGGAAATTCACTTGTATTGGTATCGAATACATAACTTCTGGTATTGTGACATCCCTAATCAAATAGTCATAATAAACTTTGTGGCATGGAGTAAGTGTGCAGGCCTTTTTCCTTATTGAAAGTGTGAATGTCTGCCATAATCTCTGTCGGACAGTATGATTATTCGTCAGTCATGATCATCCTATTTTTGAATAGGATACAATTCGAATAGTTCACATCCAATAAGAAATATATCACCTTCTCCTGATTCCGACATGAGTAATCATAAAGGGTAGGTGTGTGGGCGAAATTTATGGCTAGTGCAAATGTTGACAATTAATGTTTTGGTTTTTTTTTTTACATTCAACAAACAATTTGCATAAAATGGTGTTCTGCTATAAAATCAAGTAAGATTTGGGCAGCAAAGGACACAGGTGAGAAGAAAGTCAAGCACCTCTCGCCTCACAGCTTAATGTGCCCGCGGTGCCCCAGGATTTTAAGACTGACGGACTCAGTGTAATGCAAACATCCAGTCTGCTCATAAAGTTGGAAACACATTTGCTTACATGGCATAAAAAATATACTTTCAATCTGTTATTTTTTTCTTCCGTCAGGTTTTCCAACAATTCAATAAAGAATGTCACTAAATGTATCAACTACAGTATCTACCTGTGGAACGTGGAGCACATGCACACTGGCAAAAGGACATTTGTGAACGACATTTTTAAAAACGGACAATGCCGCTTTGATGACTTCTTATTTCCCAGTTATGGATTTATTAAGTCATATAGGTAAGAAATTGTCAGATTTAATGCTTATTTCACAAAATGGGATTGGGTTAAAGCAACAACACCAATTTAAAGGAAATGTTTCTTTACCCAACAAAACATAAGTCCAAATCTTCATGAAGCCTACACTGCATTAGAAAAATTATATATTGGAGTATGCATGTGAAAAGGGAAATGGCGTAGATGAATGAACAGAGTGATGTGCTAACATGACAGTGTCATACTCACCCACAGCTCCATACATCAATGGCTGGAGAGTATCTCTCCTCTCCCAGCAGGAGTTCAGGGGGGCGGTACCATAGTGTGATTACTTTATTAGTGTATGGCCGACTGGGGGCAAGAAAAGAGACGACAGTGAGACTCAAAACACATTCATGCTGTAGAGTATCTATCCCCCCCCCTCCAAGTGCCAAAACACACACATTTAGGCTTTCAATCTCTCTGAAGGACAATACTGTGACAGACACCTCCATCTAGTGGATAGTTAGTGTAAATGTTTAATTACCGTTTTATCATAAACACATTTAGTCATTTTTATGCTGTACATAAATCCGTTGGGTACCAGCAATTGATGTCTGTGAAATATGGAAGCGTATATATTTACACACACATATATATATATATATATATATATATTATATATATATAAATAATATTTCTTATGTTTAATATACGCTTGTGAGAAATATCGGGTAAAATATAGATGGAGATGTATACAGATACAAGCAAAAGTGTAATTTTTCATACTTGTTATCATTCCATTTATTCATTTTTAATTACATTATTTTTCTGTAAATGTGATTCAATTGATCAAAGTGTAAAGAAAAAGTAAAGTACAAGATTCCCTTGGAAAATAGAGATTATTGTCTTGATGATGAATCCAATGGAAATTGATATGAACCTAGATATTTTTTGTTTTCTTTCTTTCCTTCTCTTCTATAAGCACTGGATTTAGTTGCAATGTATAATTGTGAAAACAGGCGTGAGACAAAGTATTTGTAGTTGTCTTTTGTAAATTATCTTTCTGCCAATAAAAAAACAAAAAAACACATTTAATCATATATTTAAATGACAGAAGCAAGCAGAGGAGGTCCCTGTATATTGCATTATTTATAAGGAAAAATATGTAGATGATCCATCGTCTTACCTTTCCTCTGAACTGTAAAGTCGGGCCAAACCAAAGTCAGCCAGTTTGATCTGACCTCTGTACGAAGAAACACATCACAAACCAAGATTAGGAGCCACACTACCAAGCACGAGAAACAAGTTCTGTCAACAACTACAAATTACTGAAACAGTAACCGACCCTGAGACACTAAATACAACTCAACTCATCTGCCTGAGCCAGGCAGGTTATTTTGAATAATTAGTTTGGATTAAAAAAAAGAAAACAATATTAACTTGCTATTATTCGAAATATCCAAATGTATTTTTCTGATTCAGGTTACTAAATACTGATACAAGCATCAGGTCACTAACATTGTAACAAGACATTTAAAAACATCACCTTAGATACCTGATGGACATTTTTCACAATTTTCAGACATTTTATAGACCAAACGATCGATTGATTAATCGAGAAAATAAATCAGCAAATTAAATCGATAATGAAAACAAACGTGAGTTGTAGCCCTAGAGTGAGAGCAAACTGCAGGGTGGCTCTAAATGCTCCATTTCAGCTTTTTTTTACCAACTGCTTAGCTCCTGCAGCTCGTTTAGCTTTCCCTTGCATCCTGCAATGTTTGTAGATTGGACGCCGAATTGCATTGAGCAAGCATCTGTTAGAAGTTGCTGTACTCCTTCATTGCTGTTATTTCAAATGCTCAGAAAGTAGCAAAGTAATGACTTTGCCGCTGATGCACCACGAACCACTTGCACTCTGATGATTAAAGTTAGAGTTTGACTGCTTTTGGTGTCGAGTTTAAGTATTTACAAAGTAAAGCTTAAACCATCTGCAGGAATGTTCCATGTTGTGGATGTGGATTATGCTGATATTGTTAATGTTCTTTTGCATAGGGGAATCAGAGGTACAAAAGTAAACAAACAAAAATCCAAAAACAGTTGATCACACAACCTGTAGGGGATACTGATGCATCAAACTTCATCTGAAACAGCCGTTACTGCTCAACGCCTGATTGCTAGAGGCCGAGGTGCTACTGCAAACGAACAGCAAACAACTGTCTGCATAAACAACAACGTTTCACTCCTGGTGTCCATGTATTCTGTTCCTTACCTGTTGTTGAGCAGTATGTTGGAGCATTTAATGTCTCTGTGCAGGAAGTTGTTCTTATGGCAGTAGTCCAGACCTTCCATCAGCTGGCGCATGAAGCTGCGGACGTGCTCATGGGAGAACTGGACCAGGCCCGACTCCAGCAAGCCCATCAGATCGTGGTCCATGTACTCAAACACCAGGTAAAAAGCACCTAAAACATAAAGGAAAGATGTTATCAGAAACACAATTATACACACATGAATAGAGCTGCTATTCTTTTTTTACATTTTAATGTTTTGAAAGAAAAATATTCCTTGAACAAAATCCTCAATTTGATAAAGTGATTCATTGGATTTAATAAGTTAGCGTTTTTATTCA
>CALSCE010010635.1:8493958-8541185 GCA_943593645.1 Bovichtus variegatus
ATATAATATATATAAAATACATACATATAATATATATAAAATACATACATATAATATATATAAAATACATATAATATATATATATATATATATATATAATATATATTATATATATATTCTTTCAGACATGTTGTAGTTCACAGCTGGTGTTTCAACTTTGACAGCTGGTGGAAAACATTTCCTATGTGTTGCTGATTAGACAGAAGTACATGTCTGAACATTTCATTCAGACATCAGCTCTAATATTTGTATTACCCAGCCCTGGCATATAATAAGATATTTGACTCTCTTACCTTTATCCTTTTTGAAGTCAAGTGCATCCTGCTTGTCAGTGACAATCTCCTTCATGTTGACAACACTGCGATGTTTGAGCTGCCTCAAGATCTTGATCTCTCTAATGGCTGTGATGGGGAAACCCTCCTTTTCATTGTCCAAACGCACTTTCTTCAAAGCCACCAGTTCACCTGCCAAGTTGAAAAGAGTATTTAGAGAATTAATCACACTGAGAATTCAGTTTTGGCTTGTTTTCACATAAAACACACAAGTACTACAGTGACTGAAGTCCAGAAAATATTCCCATACCAGTGTCTTTGTCCTTGGCCTTGTACACTTGGCCGTAGGTGCCTTCCCCAATGATGCCAATTATGTCAAATTTATCTACACAGCGTTTGCCCCAGTCGCTCTGGGTATGTTTACGCTCACCATATCGCGGGCAGCAAATCCTGTAAAAAAAATAGATTAGACATGATGTGGGATTATGAAAAGGAAGATTGCAAGTGGGTGAGTAATAAAAGAAACTGACTTTGGTCTCTTCTTAAGGACTGCCTGGGGTAGTGGTGGGGCCTGGCGGATGGGGGACTGTGGGGGCGAGGAGTCACCTCCAGGCAGGGTGGGTGGTAACGGAAGGTCAATGAGTGATGGCCGGCTGCGAACTTCCTTCTCCTTCCTAGATGACCTCTGGGGAGGGGTGGACTTCTTTGGACTGACCGAGCAAAATACAAAGAGTTTTAATTTAAAAGAGACAGAGAAGAAGCAGATATTGATATGTACTTAAACATTTTCTTTCTTTTTTTTTTTTTTAAAACACAGGTGCACTACTTGATGGTGTACCCCAGATGTAAATATTTTCCCCCAGCTCAATATTTGTTGTAGAACAACTGTGCAGGAAAAAACCTGCAACTCTATGGTTGGGGCAGAGAAGAGTATGAAACTTCAAGCTTACTTTAACAGATTTGTGATCATCTATAATAAAAGTTATCAGGTGCCTCCTAGTCAGGTGCCTGTTTAGTCATGTTTCCCATAAGAGCTTAACATACAGCATGATGTAAAGTAAAGCTAAAAGGAGAATTTGTGCAAATTACAGAATATAAGTAAACTCACGATATTTACTCTCATTTGTGAAAGTCTGTTGTCATCATCAGGTGCATGTACATATCTTTGTATGGGTGTGTGTACATTTACTCTATGTAGGTTTGCATTTTTTGGGAGAGTCACTGGGTATGGGAGTAGCTAGGCCTGGGAGAGCGTTCCTCTGGGTATGTACGAGTGTACTTGTGTTGTTTGTTTCATGGACTGCATTTTTGGTATATTGGCATTAAGGACCCCCTTGAAAACATGCCGTCATAATAAATGACTATCTTCATGCTAAATGAACCACATTTTAAACAAGGCAGTTGACATATGTAGCTGTGTTGTCTGAGTATGTAGTTAATGGAAAAGTGAATGTGACCCATTTTTTCCTGCAGGTTTTAACCACAATGGGAAATCGAGTGTGTCATTTCGATCCAGATGAGTGATGTTATATTTTTTGTAGTATGACAATTATCGTAATTACCCAATTAGTTAACTAGCTTGCTAGCAAAAGGGTCTATATTATAGGGCACAAAATGTGACTTCAATCTGTACGAGGATGAGGATGCATTCAGACTAGTGTCCAGTTTGACTTATACTGTATGTCTGAATCCCAGTTGGGGGGTACTCACCTGCCCTGAGCGTTTCCCAGCAGTGCAGGTGGTAAAGGCAGGAGAGGCAGAGTTGACGTCTTGTGAAGTGGGATCTGGCGGACAGGGCTGCGTGGAGGAACCAGAGCTGGCGATTTGGCCTGGGGTGTAGTTGAGGGTGTAGGAGGCTGAATACTTGTTTCGGCCTGAGGTTGGGGTGGTGGAACCTGGATGGCTGGAGCGGGTGGCACAGGGGGAGAGGGAGGAGGAGGTGCAGGAGAGGAGGTGGAAGAGGCAGGTAGAGGTGCAGTAAACTGATCGTCACCACTGGGAGCATCCTGGAGTAACAGCGCAGGTGGTGGGGGCAGAGGTTCTGCTGGTGTTGCAGAGTCTTTTTCTGGCTGGGGAGGCGCAGGTTTAGTGGGCCGTAGGGAGGAGGGGCCTGCAGCTTTACGTGCTGGCGGAGGAGGGGTTGCAGCACCACCACTAGCACGAGCAGCCGCCTCAGCAGCCTGCCGTTCCTTCTTCCTGCGGCTCAGCTCTGCTCCTAGGCTGGAGTTAAGTGGTAGGCGGGATGAGGGAGGGGAGCGGCTAGTTGGCCGGCTGCTGTGGGAGCTCGCCCCTGCTGCAACAGAGGAATTATGCCTCTTGCTACGGGAACGAGAGGAGGAGCGACGAGAAGACGAGTAGTGCAGAGGGGAGCGACTCCTGGAGCGGCCAGAGCGACTAAATAAAAGAAATACATTTCGTCACAAACAATGCCATAAACGTTTCATATACTACTGTATTTCCCTGAAGTCAGAAAATAGGACACAGCATGTTGCATGATTTTATAAATATTTTAGAAAAAAGGAACAGAGTGGGTCGTTAACTGAAACAAACTCTTCCATCACTGAATAAAATAGCCAGTTATCACATAATAAAAAATAAAAAAAACATGTGGGCTTTTTTTTTTTTTTACATGGAATATAGCTGTAGTTCATAAATAAGCAAGCCAAACGTTATACAACTGTTGCTTTTAAAACCAAAAACAGATTGGATCTCAAACGGCAATAGACTCCTAAATGATTCAGCTATAATGTTTCTTGCCTTTGCTTTGACTCCATTTAAGTCACAGATATACACCACTGTTTTCCTCAATAAATACAAGGAAAACTCTGAATAACCAGACAAAGTAATTAAGAAACTTCTCGGGGCTCCATTATTCTGCTGGTACACATTGTACTCTGTCCACTGCACAATACACTTTTAACTCACAAGGTGCAGCTCTATTCCTTCAACCAAATGTGGCAACTGGAAATAATGAGTGGCTTTGTGTGATGTGGAAAAAATATGAACAAGGTATTACACATGAAAATATAACGTATTAAATAATGTTCAGCGTTCTCACTAAAAAGGTGGCAGGTTTTTGAAAGTTGCTTTTTAAGAGAACTGTGGCTTACATCTAGTGTACAACTTAAATGTAATCAATAATGCAAAAGTCCCTGATGATCACATGAAAAGGCACAGACGAGGGTTGCTGTGCTTTAAACTTTCAATTTGTAGTGATGTTATAGCTTTAGTTTTTAAGCTCTAATCCTTGGTTTTTACATTATTTTATATCCCTGATGTTTATTTTATTCTATTGACTTTCATTGTTTTTTTTTATTCTGTTTTTTGAATAAATGTGAATCACTTTGGGCTGCATGTTTGAATTAAAGGTGGAATATAAATAACTAAAGTTGAGTTAACTTGACCTACTCCTGGTAGCCAAAGCTAATGGTGCAGACATTTTGCACTGCAAAATAAAATCACTAAAGTTAAATTATGCTGACAGCCGTCTGTCTTGACACAACCTCCATCTTTAATTTCCTCACCCCCAGGTTTTTGTCTACAGTATATGGTATATGGAGGACTCTTCACAGCCAGCTTTAATTTAAAACAGAAAATATTTAGCTGGAGGGAGAAGGGCAACAGGTCTACCTGACTTTAAACATACAATGCAGAATGATTTCAAGTTTGTTAAATGTAATAGTGGTAATGGTGGTAACCTCAAAAACATAAAACAAACATATTACTTAATATGGCTGAATGGGTAAATTGGCCTTCTGTTCCATCATGCCCGCTGATATTCTACACTTCCTCTATCTACATGGGTGTCTGGCTTTAACCTGTAGAACATATTCCCCAAGATCTAAAGGCCACCCTGCGGTTTCAACTCACCGAGACATGGGGCTGGTGCTGGAGGACCTGCGGATACCATAGGGGCTGATGGAGCGTCTCCTTGAGTAAGGGCTGCTGTCCCTCTCATAGCTGGAGGACCGGTGTCTGCTGCCGTAGGGACTGTCTGATCTCTGTCTGCTGCGGCGGGACATATCCCCGTAGGGACTGGGGCTCTGCTGGGCCACCCTGCGCCTGGAGTAGCTGTCATCCCCTTGCTGACCATACCCACTGCCCTGTGGACTCTCGCTGCCCGCCCCTCTTCTGGGACTGGGCGAATGAGCAGAGTTGGTGCCCTTCCTGCGGGGGCTACCCCTACTCGAAGACTTGCTCTTCGGGCTCGACTTGTGGCTCTTGGAGGACTTGCGGTGGCTCCTGTCTGCTCGGTTCCTCTGGGAGGAGCTGCGGCTGCCCTCCCCACCTCGGCCCTCTCTCCGCTGTTGCTTGTCTTTGCGACTCTTCCCTGAGCGGCTGCTCTCCTTGCTGCGAGATGAGGATGTGGAGGAAGTAGTACTGCCTACACTGGCTGCAGGCTGTACCTGTGTGGATAGCATCAGCTCCCCACGTTTAGAGTCACCCTCTGGCTGGACCTGGCGTTTAGATGAGGGGCCTGAGGAGGCAGCCTTCTCCTTGCTCTTTCCAGCAGCCCCTCTCTCGCGGTCTTTGCTGTTCTTTTTCTTGTAGCCACGTTCACCATTCCCAGGGTCTCTAACTTTGTTAGGGTCCTTGGGCTTTTTTCGGGAGTGTCTGTGCCCCCTGTTCTCTCTACCACCTGCTTCTCCACCGATATCGTCCCCATCGTAGTCTGGTGAGGGCTCCAGTCGGTCCGCGCCCCCCCTCTCTGAAGGCCTGGAGGACGGTGGGTCTGAAAAAGTGTCCGAGTCGGAGCTGATATCATCGTACTCCACCAGAGGCTTCACCGCGTTGACACCAGGTGGCGCCGCACCGCCGAGGGTAAAATCTTCGGGTCCAGCTGCCGCCGAGGATTCACGATTATGTTTGGTTGATTTATGCCGTTTGCGTTTTGTAGAAGAAGAGGACATTGGAGATTTTAACTGCACCTTGCCGTCTTTGCTCGTCTTGTCTCCAGTGGAGGTATGAGTCGAGGCCTGGGTCTGCTGTGGCACGCCGCTAAGGCTAGTAGATTCCGGCTTCCTCTTGGTCCCATGGTGTCGGTCCGACCCAGGCATACCTCACGCCGGCGTCGGTACCTCTCCTGCGACTGGACGTCGGTGGTCCAGGCAATTCATTCACAAGAGAACAGTAGCTACTCCAAATGTCAAAACAAAAGTGTTACTAAGCAGAAACAGGGCAAAAAAAAGACACAAAATAAACACACCAGGCCTGTCACGTCCAGTCCTCCTCAACGCCAATTCATTCCATTGAGATCCCAAACATAGTTCGTCAAAGCAGATGCCACGGTGGTTTTCCAGTGCTGTGAAGTATTGTACTTTGAATTAGTCAATGAATGAAAAAGATCCCAAGAAAACATCGGAGTATTGTGGTGTCGTCTCAGTCTCAATTTAGCTAGCACCGCTAGCTAATGCTAGGCGGCTAGCGAGCTGAATCGTGAAAAAGAAAAAGTCCCTTTGTGAAAGGTGTCCTTGTCCGGTGCCAAGTTAAGTAAAGGTGCTTTTATTCCACAGAATTACGGTCTAAGCATTCAGAAACAAGCAAATGCCTTCATTAAAAGCCGCTCGTTTCTCGAACAAAATGAAAACTTGACCCGGTTGGTACTGTTTACATGTTCCCTTTTAATGTAAGTTTTATCCCCTATAAATTCAATATTGATTAGAAATCATAGTATTTTCGTGTGCAGTAGATGTTCCAGTTTATTATCAATGGCTCTGGGAATCAACCAGGCCTATATTTAGGGCGATGCTAGTGGATTTAATATCATCCACAGCCCTATCTGAAGGAGACTACAAACGCCATTGTGGCTCCTGTGACTAGCAACTTCTGCGCACAGCGGAATGAACCGGAAACCGGAAAGCTGCCAATCAAACGACGTATCTTAGCAACGGCCAATCACAGCACATAGCCCGCCTACTGTACTCGTGGTCGCGCGCCAGGAACGCACAATGCTCAGAGATGCATCAATCTGCACGAGAAAAATAAGAAAATAAGTTTGAACCAGTCAAGTATCACAGGATTTTCATTTGAAATGAAAGAATACACATAATGATCAATTTAAAAATGGCAAGCCTGGATTACCAACAGGCAAAATGGGCAACTGCCCCTGGGCCCTGAAAGCACAAGGCTTTCTGTCATCTGGTTTGTGCTAATTTACTTTTGGAATATGCTCCCCTAAAGCACAACATCAACTGATAAGATAAGGGCATTTATGTTAGGTCTTATGTTGTTCTCAAATCTCAAGTCACAAGTTAGGTCTAGTAGGAAACAAACACTGGGATATTACATTTATAATAATAATATAAATAATAATAATGTTTTTCTTCAAGGAGCTGAAGTTGTTTCTGTAAAAAAATAATCAAAACGCTATCACGCTTTACAACATAAAGCAGTTGAACGAGAAATATAAAATAATAAGCTATTTAGTCCTTACTAAGTACTTAATAAAGTGACCCATATCATGTGACATTTCTCAGTAACATTAATGAATTGACAGTCTTTCTAGTTTTTGCTTTCAAAGTGTTATATTACATCTTTGGCTTCCATATTAATTTACTGATTGGTTGACGTGTCAAAATAATCCTAATGTGTACTAACATTTAACACGGATGTTTAGTTTTTTCTTCTTCATTTACATTGGACTGTTGATTTTTTTATTGTAGAAATCCTGTCATGTTATAATAACAACACACAAACATAAAACATTAGGCCTCAAATTCAATTAAGGATATCATCAAGAGGCATCACTCCATTCCCATCAAGCTGAAACACTCACTTGGTAAAAAGACGTATGGTTTTTGTTTTCAAAGTATAATATTATATTGATGGCTTCCAGATTAATTGAATGATTGGTTTGAGTGTGAAATGACCCGACATTTTCTTCCAGAATCCTAATGTGTACTGACATTCATAAAGGAGAGGTTTAGTCATTTCTTCTTAATTTTTAAACAATGTATATTTGTTATCAAGAACCACAGATCTTGAGATAAATGATTGTGTGTGAAAAATGGTATGTACAATTTTATAATGCATTTATTTAAATTTGTTGGGGATAACAAATGTATATGGGAGAAGCCATGTCGTTTCCCAATGAATATTAGAAAGATGAGAACTCTAGACAAATTTACAATTTGGAATACATTTTCTGTTGCTGTAAAAAAATTATTTCCTTTGTGTTGATTAGCAAATGAGTGACTTTTAATATATTAATTCCTTTAACAAAGAAGGTAGGTTCCACATTCATTGCACTGTTGTCAAGCGTGTGTTCCCCAGTATGATCACGCAGTATGACGAGCAGCCGTCCTGGATGCTGATTGGATACACTGTCAAACTAGGGCGTGGCCAATGAGAAACGAGGAAGAGGTGTTTCCTACAGTAATAACAAAGTTACATGTATGTTTGAGAACGATAAATGCAATATAATGGAGTTAATAAGCATTTACATGGTTAATATGTCATAAGAGGACAAACCCTTTGCTTCTGTGGTCGTTACAACACACACATATTATTGTGATAAACGTTATGAACACCTTGGCCCACACTTCAAGTGGAAATAACTCAGTATTAGACATAAATAGCGTAAGAGAGGCTATTTGTTATTTCAGGTAGGCTGTATGAGGGAACGCATCAAATATGTCTATTCTTACATATCCTAATTGGTCTCTCTTTGTGTTGGGTGGTACCAAAATCCACCGACCACCTGGGATCAAACTTTTTTTTTACTCATTTAATGTCTAGCTCTGAAAAGCTGTTGGCTCTGGCCAGGTATTCGTGCTACGTGGGCTGTGGAAAGGTAGACACCCCACTTTGATATGTATCTGTGCTCCTGAGCTTGTACTGGGCCCGCACTGCGAGCTTTGGTTAGGGGACCAGCCGGCAAGTAAGTAGCCCAAGGCAGTCGTTATTTTGTGAGTGTTGTGTAACAGGCATGTACATGGCTCGGCGCAATTTCTTTATATTTATTATTTCCGAGAGATGTAGGCGAAGTATCAGCTCCATTTTAGGCTGCCAGGTCCTATTCCTGTCGGGCTATTGTGTGGATGGATGGGAAGCGGTGTAGGGGGAGGAGGGAGGAGGAGGTGAAGACGAAGCGAGCAGATAAGAGAACTGGCTTATTGGCTGTCTGCTGCCTGTAGCTCATATTGTTTTTAATCAGAAACCAGAGGTCTTGGCGTTTGTTTTACAGGCCGAAGAAACAACGACATCGCACCCCACCGAGAGGACGGTAGCATGATAGTCGTGGAGGGGAATCGGCAGGACGAGGGCCCTTATCTGCATTTTACTTCGCCTGCACCGAATTCATTGAGTCGGTAACCACCAGCGTCCCGACATGGGGAAGGAGGTAAATGGTGTTTCGCGGAGCCGCTTTGAGGTGAGTTTGACCATCAATATTACCTGACAGTCAGTGACACGCATTCAACGTAGCTGTTAAACAAGTTAGGATGTGGGCCTACGTGGGGACTGTCGCTGTGTTTATTGTAAAACTGCGCTTATGGTGAGGCTGTTGATGTAGCTTCCGCAGTCAGTGTTTGGGATTAGGTCAAACGTTGTTGTTTTGTTCAAACAAGATATCGCCCTGGCATGGCATGTTAGTTCGGTAAGGACATAAGTCGGTATTTGCCACTAAGCAGTATCGGGCTGTTCATCCATAAATGGAGGTTTTTTAAAGGTCCTAAAATGTTACGCTCGTTTCCCTTCTGCGCCGTCAAAACAAAGGCAGTGACCACGCCGAGGACAGCTCCGGCACACATGAACACATTTACCAGGAAAAAAACACATTTTTGACACCACTTTTCTAAGAGGCTGTTTTATAATTGTCCTCATATGTGTCGGGCTGTGATTTATTTTTATTTTTATATACGACTTCTTTTGTTGGGTTGCCTGACGAGCCGGATTGTTGTGCATGGCCGCTGCGGTTGTGGGGGCCTCGGGTTGTTTCTGCTACATGCACCCCGTGTTAGCACAGAAACTATCAACAAATAGGCCCAAGCTGCCCCATTGTAACGCACCATAACCTGCACCGATGGCAGAAGGGACACAAGTAGGCTAAATGCACATTAGCCACGGTGTTGTTGTTATGTAGCTTTTACCATTGTGTAAAGTTTGTGTCGCAGCCGCAAGAAGCGTAGCTGAATATTTTGGTGAAAAACTTGCACTCAAATGCTTTGTATCCGGCCGGTGACATTGGACGGTGTAGCCTGAGCACTTGGTGTTGTTTAATCCCCTGCTAGCTTGGGATTTGTGTGTGGTTTTATTTATTTTTAACGGTGCAACAGCTGACTACTCAGGAGATTCAGGCCGTTACCTTCTGGCCCAACAGCTGCGGTTGAGCGGCTCTGTCAAGCTAGCGGAGTTTAGTTAGGAGAAAACCGGAAGTGGTGCTACATTGACTTCACAATAAAATGTGTACATTTTTGTTATTGTGGACTCCTGTTGAGGGGTACCTGCACTATAGCTGTTAGTTTTAACGGCAGTAATTACCAGTCTTCTCTTCAAGTTGTGTAGTATGGGTTTTACGTGAAACTTTGTATATTTCTGACATTGTATATAGATTTACAAAGCTACAGCACTCTTCACAACACAATTTATTTAAGAGATAAAGACACTAAGTCCATGCAATATTTCTAATATGCCTATGTATTAGACCTAATCAGTAAATTTAGACTTTAGAAAATGTTAATGTCCCCAAAGGGGCAATTTGTGGTACAGCACAATAAACATGATGCAGACACAATCAAAACACAGAACAGCAAAGACAACCACAGAAGTCCAACATCATGATCTATCACCAAATAAACATAGTTTGTACGTACGCCCCACAGTCTGTAAATTAACATAGTATCCTCCCAAACCTGATGTTGCATGTCGCCATGCCACAACTTGTTAAGTTGCTTTATTGTCATAGGAATAAATTACTTTTGAACTCAGTTGGTTCTGATTTTACAGAATATCTTGGTACAACAATTAAGTCTGACAAAGGTGCTAATCTTAAACAGCAACATTGTGTTAATGCATCCCTTGAAATGTACGATGGCATGATGGATGCGATACAGTTTGGTTTAGCCTACGGTGTATTTATTATAAATGGGTCACTATACTGTTTGTTCATAAGAAGCCTTCATTGTAAATCAATTGGGATTGTCTACAATTAGCCAGAAGGCTAATTGTAAAACGGCTGAGATTAAAGATAAAATAGTTACTGTAGCTCATTAAAAATGCACAGTGGTCAAACCCAATTGCTACGTTGTATGCAGGGAGAGTTTTACTTTGACAGGGATTTCCAGAAATGTCTTCTTGCATTTTGTCTGGCTTTACTGCTCTGCAGTAGATACTGATCTGTTGAATACCAGCCCCAAACAAAAGACTACAGTCTGCTGAAAAGTAGATAAGCATCAATGACTCCTAATTCTAAATCCCAATTAAAAGGAATATGGTAATAATAACCATATTGTGATTGGCATTACCACTACTTGTGTATAATTGTATTGTGTATTGATGTAAGACTTGGTAAAGCAGTTTAAACTGTAGGCAACAAAACAATCTGTTAATTGCTGATGACTTGTGTCATACATTGTCCTTAACTACATCCATGAATGTAGGGAAGTATAACCTAAATTATCTGAACCAAATTAAGCCACTAATTGAATGTATCATAGTGTAAATCACAGTTACAAGTCTCCATCTGATATGCAGTTAATCTGAGGAACAGGTCTTTTCAGGAAACGACGAGTTTTTCTAAAAAAATATTATCACATTTTGTATTGCTTCATCATCATCTCTAGCTGGAGGTTACAGCTCACCCAGCCTTTTACCTCCTGCCAGGCCTGCTTCACTGGCTATAGCTGACCAGTGGAGAAAACATAATGCTCACATTCATGCAGCATCAGGTTCATTTTATGTTAGATTACAAAAGGGGACAGTTTATGCCCGTTGACCATGCGCATCTGGTCCTTTGGAAATGGCCCTGGATTATTTGGCCACAAAGTAGCGCTGTGGAGGGCGAGCTGTCAGAGTCAATTTGCCCCAAATCCAAACGTGAAATGTCTGTCCTGTCTTACTCCCTCAAAGTGTGTGTGTGTGTGTGTGTGTGTGTGTGTGTGTGTGTGTGTGTGTGTGGCTTTGACCCAGAGCTGACTGGATTTCTAAAACGGCAGACCTGTCAGTTTGTTTTTATGAGCTGATGAATAGATTTGTGTAAGTCTCTCAATCGGAAGCTATTGTAAATGTGGCTTTAGGACAGACACCCATAATCAAATGGCACACAGTAAAGTCTGCTCGGACCCATTAATTACTTATTTGGCTTAAACACAATAAATAAACATCTCATTTATTTTGGGGTAATGGATGCTTCATATTTGTAACTGTAAGGAAGTGTGCAAATAAGGACATGCAAATTCCTTGTTGATCTTGTCACAGATGTTTGCTTCTTATAAATGGCATGTGCACGTTTTATTTACACACTAAAGCCCCCGCCCCTCAATTACCCTGTCGCTGGTTTAGATTTATCTTTCCAAACTCTATGGAGGAAAATGGATTTGGCCAGATGTTGCTTTATTCGCCTTGTTGTGACTGAGTGGATCAGTGTCTTAATTTTACTATCTAGCAGATAATTATTTCCTACAAATTATGGAAACCCTGGGGTCCTCAATAAGTGTGCGTGTGTATCTAAGTAGCCGGGTCTTAATAAATGCTAATGTATTGTCTCTTTGTGTACCAAGGCTTCTTCTTTGGATTATAAACTAGTATTTGCACTCACACAGTATGCAATGATTTGTGTGGAAATCCATTAGCTGTTTGCAGAATCTGAGTAGAGTCACAAAATATATATTGTCACTAATTCAAGTGTACATTCTCAGTAGATGCTGATGTGGCTGCTGGTGTAAACAACACAGAAAACATGGGGAGAATATACATGCAGAGAAGATGACATGAAAGCAGAGGCCATCACTGTTCTCTAGTCGACAGTACAAAGTGCTATCCTGCTGATTTTTGCTTAGAAGACACTAATTCCAGTCTCCTGTGTTGCTTTATCTCCCGTCGACCTCAGTGTTTTACAACACTTGACACCAAATCTATCTCAGCTGATAAGATTCCGATCATTTATCCTTGTTTTTATGCTGGGGCCGTCCTTGGGTGAGGTGAGTGGACGTAGGGGGCCCCCACTATGTTAAAACGGGCTGCCAGGACTAATAATATCCTCTGCACCCTTTCAGATGTTCACAAATAGTGATGAAGCGGTCATCAATAAGAAGCTGCCTAAGGAGCTGTTGCTACGGTGAGTGACATTTCAAACACCTTCAATGAGAATCTCTCTAGGTTTTTTTTTGTTGTTTTTTTTAAGCAAAAATGTCATTGTTGCATACTCCACACTCACCTCCCTGCCGTCGCTCCCAATCAGCACATCCAATCATACACAAACACACAATTGACCTTGCACCACACTCCCTCCCTCGGTTGTCCCTCGACAACCTCCAAACACAGACACACAGGCTGTGCATCTCACGATCATATACTGTAAGATCACATGCCCTTTAGCAAATATTTCAACTAAACTAACCACCAGGACGCAAGTTTCCCCTCGTCCGCCACCCTACTCTGCTCCCCCAATGCTACAATTGTAAGTAAAAACAGATGCTTGAGGCTATAAAGCATTCAAATTGAATTCAGGCAGCAACAAAAAAACAGAACAACCCAAGAGCCCCTGAGCAAACAGAAATTGAAGGCCATAACTCCAGCCTCGGCCTTGCCAGCCCAGCTGCCTGTGCTGCGGCTGCTGACTCTGGGCTGTCTGGCCAGGTTCAGTGCCCTGATTTGTGAGGCTGGCAAGCTGTGCTGGGACTCGCTGCATCCCTGCTTCACCCCTAATACCGTTTTTGCTGCATTGAGGGGATCCTATAGTAACCTTCCAGCTCTGTTCCTTAGAAGCAGATTGCGTGCCTTCCTCTCTCACTTTGAGTAAACACATCTATCTTGCAAACAGGGGAAACACAGCTGTCCTGTCTACAGTCAAAGGCAATATTAGCTGATTTACTGACACCCCTGTGCTGTGAGGGGAAGCAGAAGCAGGGTTGACTTGCGGGCAGTTTAGTGTAAAGAGGAAGCTTCTGGCAGCGGGGATCAGGGTCTCTAAACCGTCCCTGTCTGTCTTCCAGAATCTTCTCCTTTCTGGATGTGGTGACACTCTGTCGCTGTGCCCAGGTCTCACGGGTGAGTCTGTGTTCACAAGGTGTGTGTCTGCATGTGTGCGTGACTGTGCGTGTTTGTCTTTGTGTTTTGGTGTGTGTATGTGGTATGTTTGAGAACAAACTTGACCCTAAACATCTGTTTCTCCCTCCCTGCGCTCAGTCCTGGAACGTTCTGGCCTTGGATGGCAGCAACTGGCAACGAATCGACCTCTTCGACTTTCAGAGGGACATTGAGGTGAGTAAATCTGATCTACTTTACTCTTAACTGTAGCTTCAATCTTTCCCATGTGCTTTTCCCTTCACGCTTCCCTTTTTTTAAAGGAATATTCACCCCCAAAATATCCTTTCAATATAAATGACTCGCCACGTGTTACCTTGATTTTGTGAAGAAAACTTTGTTTTTTGTTGCCCCCCTGTGAATGAAAAATCCCCAAAACAGGGGCCATGTTTAACAACAGCAAAACTATTTCAAAACATCTGTTTACTCCCGCACAAGTCATGCAGTATAATCCAAGTCTCATTTATTCAGTCGTATGCTCACTACTTTCCCAGACACAGGAATTTTCGCTAAAACCTTATTATTTAAAACACTTCACACTACAGTACTCGCACGGACAAGCATGAGACTGTTTATGGGGTTTAAATATATGTATATAAATTGGACTTGGATCATTATTATTTGTAATTGGATGTATTGATATTAGTTTTGCTGCTGTTAAACAATTTACTTCAATTCCTCAAGAATCTTCTCAGTTTTTGGATTCTTCATTCTACTTGGAGTCATGCGAGAAAAACACATTTTCTCCCCAAATTCAAGGTAACATGGGGTGAGTAACTGATATACAAATGATCATTTTGGGTGTGAAGTTTTCCTTTGATTTGTCGTTGCTTTAAATTGAGGTCTAGAAGCAAATGCAGCAGGCTGAGTGGATTGTTTTTGTTGCAGGGCCGGGTGGTGGAGAACATCTCAAAGCGATGTGGAGGGTTCCTGAGGAAGCTGAGCCTGCGGGGCTGCCTGGGTGTGGGTGACAGCGCCCTGAGGTGAGTTTGCCGAGGACGTGGAGCGACAGAAATTCTAGTTCAGACCCTGGGGAGAGAGAGGCCGGCACGTTCGGTTTGACCATCACGTATATGTTTTGTTTTTCTTCTGTAGGACTTTCTCACAAAACTGCAGGAACATCGAGCTGCTTAGTTTGAACGGCTGCACCAAGATCACTGACAGGTATGTGCTTTGAGATGTTAATGATTCATGATGTCACGTTTCAAAAGTTCTCTTTAAAGGCTCTTATGATTTCTCCTTTTTAAAATGTTTAGGTCCATTTTCTTTCTTAACTATGGATTTACACTTTGCTTTATTACACTTTGCTTTATTACACTTTGCTTTATTCTTGACCGTGTACAGTGTAATCATTAATTTCTTTCTTCTTTTTTTTCTCCTCCTGATTTCCTGGTTATTCAAACATTGTGTATTTTATTGTTGTGTTTTATGTATTTATTGTAAAGCACTTTGTTACACTGGTTTTGATACAACAAAATATTATTATTATTATTATTATTATTATTATTATTATTATTATTACTTCTCCTTGAATTCGCTCATTGTCTTTCTTTTCTGCAGCACGTGTAATAGCCTCAGTAAGTTCTGTCCAAAGCTGAAGCACCTGGACCTCGCCTCCTGTACCTCAATCACCAACCTGTCACTCAAAGCTCTCAGGTATGTAGGGTCAACATTGTGACGTAGACTTCCACTCAATTAACAACAAACCAGCTGTTATCCCGCATTAATGTCCTCTGTTACACCAAGTCACAAAGAATAAGTGTATAGGTAAAAGTAATTAATTACTCATACATTGTACATTTTACGATGCATGTGGATTCCACAAAAGGTAATAAAACTAAATATCAGGAAGATTTCCCCCCTTCCAGCGTATATTTCTATGTACCCCCTCTCTCAAAGTGCTGTGTTCATCTTTTGCAATACTCTTCTTGCTTTGTTTGCCACTTCTTACCTGACCTTTTATTGCCTCCTGTCAGTGAGGGTTGTCCCCTGCTGGAGCAGCTCAACATTTCCTGGTGTGATCAGGTCACTAAGGATGGCATCCAGGCCCTGGTGCGTTGCTGTCCTGGGCTCAAAGGCCTTTTCCTCAAGGGATGCACACAGGTATGCTTATGTGCTTAGTATGAGCTGGAGATGCAGGCCAGGGCTGGTGTAGGTGCTTAGAGCATACTGAGTTGCAGATTATTTAATTCAATGTAACATTTAATTGGATAAATCTGAAAGCAACTTCTTCGGTGCACAAGCAAAAATAATACCCTTAACGACCACAACAATATGATGACAATATAACCTCACAAAAAGAGGGAAAAAAACAATTGAATGAAATGAATAGGATCCCTTCAGTTATTCAAATAAATAGGTTGACTGCACTGATGCATTTAAAAACTGAGTTATACACGCGACAGGTAGAGCGTTTTTAGGGTTTTATATAGTTCCACTCTTCACAAGAGCAATTGTTTACCTTTTCATATAGTGCACTTTGCAATGGTTTGTTTGGTTCCAAAAGAAATTTGCTTTACAATGTATGTTTTTAGGAAACTTGGATTCAGATTAGTTTTTGATTGAGCTTTGAATATAAATATTTTTTCCCAACAGAACAATTGTATTTATTATCTGGGGACAATTTTCATCCAGAACCCAAAACATAATGTTTAAGGTTGTACATTTAAAATAAATCAGGAGGGGTTATTTGTCCACTGTCCACCGTTCTTATTGCCGAGCACTGCACTAGGCGACACAGTTTCTTTGTACATTATGTCACAGTGGCCTTCACTTATCACACTAACTACTGACATCTAACTAACTAACTAGTTCCAATGATTTCCATTCCAATAAAACACAGTTACACTGCAAAAAGTCATCACTTCCTGTGCCACAGAGGATGTTTCTTAGAAAAGGAATGCCAGAGTCTGTTTACAGCAAATGTGAACGCCTTCATATAGCACCATCCTGTTCTGTCAACAGTCAACACCGCAGTGTGAAAATACAACCGCGTGTTTCCATGTAAATGTCACAAATCATCAATTTAAAGGACAAAACAAATGACAACATATACAACCAGTTGTCAGAGGCGTCAATTCAACTTAACAGCTTTTTTTTTTTTTTTTTAGTCTGTAGTTTTCTGTGCTGTTGAATTTCATTGTGTTATATCAAGATGTGTTTTTAATATATAGAATGACTCTATATATCAGTGGCAGTAGAGGGGTTTGTTGGGATAATCTTCATATGTTATTTATAGTTTTTATTTGACATTTTGACACTGTTTTTATTGCTGTTGTTGTTGTATATCTTTCCTTCTTGCCACACTGGCTTGTCAATTAATGTTTGTTATTTAACTTTTTCATCATCCTACTGTTTTTATTGCTGTATATCGTTCTTGCCAGACGTGTTTCCTGGTTATTTGTTCTCTTGGACTTTTTCATCACTTCATTGTTATTACTGTGGATGTTATCATATATTGTATCATCTTCTTCCCGTATGAATGGGGATTCAGGGCATTGCTGTAAAAGAGCCTCATGCTCAGTCAATGTTCCCTGAAGAAACGATGGTTGATGATGATGATGATGATGCATAAGTGTAGCTGGATTTCAGATGACTGTTGTCTTTCCTCTGTCAATCTCTTCCACAGTTAGAGGACGAGGCTCTGAAGCACATCGGGGCTCACTGTCCGGAGCTGGTCACACTCAACTTGCAGACATGCTCAGTAAGTGCACTTAACAAGGCTCAATCAATCAGATCAAATGAATGTGGAAAAACACACTTGTTTTGCCATTTCAAGAACATATTCTACATTGTTTAAATTGAATGCCTCTTCCTAAACATTGTTAGAAAACGTTTGGCATTAAAGTAAAAAGTACACGAAATCTGTTGGATACTTTTATAGGCTGATGTGCACCGAGTACACATTGTGCTATTCAAGTCGAAGCTCATTGTGGACTCCCAGCTCATGTAGCCTATAATCTGCCCACACAATACATATATATATTACTCTGGCTGTACCTGTCTCCAAAATCCCTTTCCTTCGTCGCCACCTGAATGCTCTTCTCATCATTCTTCTTCATCTCTCCATCTCCTCCTCATCTCACACCTCAGGAACTCATCACCTCATCTTGTCCTCGTTGTTCCTTCTCTCTTGCCTAGCTATTTCTCAGCTGTTCCTCCTCGAACTGATCTCCACAGAGTTTTCTTGGGCAATACTTAAAACAAAAAAAACGCAGGGGAAAAGAAATTGCTCTCATTAGCCGAGTGTTGAGGTGGTATACATGAATATATATGTCAAGTCACACATTGATTGCTTTTGATGCATAGCTACCGGTGAGCACAGGAAACGTTTTGACATCTCTCAAAAATATATGTGGATTCATTTGACCCCCAAACACACATTTTCTCTCTCTGTGAGCAGCAGATCACCGATGAGGGCCTCATCACAATTTGCCGGGGTTGTCACCGCCTGCAGTCTCTGTGTGTGTCGGGCTGCGCCAATATCACAGACGCCATTCTGCACGCCCTGGGACAGAACTGCCCTCGCCTCAGGTGAAGTCACATGCCTACACACACATCCTCACTCTGATCCGCGCACCGCTTCTTAGACCCTGTAAAAGTCAACTTTCCGTTTAGTCTGAAAATCTTACTGTTTTACTTACTGTTACTGTGAGTTATTATCCACCTTAACCTGTGAAGGGATTTCACTTGAGTGCAACATCTTTTTTTGATGAGAAGAAAGTTCTCTGATTGATTGAAACTGGTCCTGGTCCTGCCTGACAGCAGGAAGCCTTTATTGACATCCCCCTGGATCCATCTTTTTTATATACGATCACATCATGTTTTCTGTCACATAGATTGTCCATGCTGTATTTTTAACTATGTTGTTTGTTCTGTACACACGTCACCTATTGCACGTCTGTCCGTCCTGGGAGAGGATCCTCCTCAGTCTCTCTCTGAGGTTTCTTCCATATTTCCCCCACTAATTGTGGGGTATCTTTTAGGGAGTTTTTCCTTGTGCGGTGCGAGGGTCTAAGGACCCAGGGGGTCGTATCCTGTACAGTTTGTAAAGCCCACTGAGACAAATGTGTAATTTGTGATATTGGGATATATAAATAAACTTGATTTGATTTGAAACTCTTGATCCTAGCAAACTGATGCATTCTTTAGGAGACTTTTCTGAAATGGGTGAAACTTAATTGGTGTTAGTCTCTCACAGATTTTTGATTTCTTGCAAACAAGATCTTTAAGACTCGCAGGGATGGATTTTCTCATTGTAAAATATTTATCATAAAGATTCTCACTAACCACTCACTAATTGCACTCAGACCTCTGCTCCAGACTTTAATGGGCTCCTCCATGGCCCATGATACACCCTTCCACCAAGTTTCATGAAAATCGGGCCTGTAATTATTCCCGCAATCCTGACAAACGAACCAAATTGGAAACATAACCTCCTTGTCGGAGGTAATTATTTAGTCCTGCAGTAAAGATTGAGTTAATAATGAAAATTGTGGAAATTAAAAAAAATAAATGGGCCTTTCTGCAGTAAAGTGAAAACTACTGTAGATCCAGTTGGAGACTCTCACAGAGTGACATCCTGTAAGTGATGCCAGTGCATTATAACTCTGCTCCCCTCTTTCTCTTTTCAGAATATTAGAAGTGGCTCGCTGCTCTCAGCTTACAGATGTGGGCTTCACTACATTAGCAAGGGTGAGTGCAACGCCTTTATGCACACATATTCGAAGTTGGTGTCACAGTTGTTTTCATTCCCAAAACATCTTGAAAACACAATATTTCAATATTTCCCACACTAGATCATATGTGTTTGTCTCTTTCTCTGCTGCAGAACTGTCATGAGCTCGAGAAAATGGATTTAGAAGAATGTGTGCAGGTAAATAAACAATCCAACACACAAATACGCTTTCCACTGTTGTTGTATTGATACTGCAGTTGTGACATTTGTCTTTTTTTTATATTTTTGCACCAGATCACAGATGGAACACTCATCCAGCTGTCTATCCACTGCCCTCGTTTGCAAGTGCTGGTGAGTGTGTCACTCCTGTAGCATTTCCAAAAACCACATCACAGCTTGTTCTAGCAGACAGCTGAGTAATGGTGCTCCTGTGTCGGTACTCCTGTAGAGTCTGTCTCACTGTGAGCTGATCACGGATGACGGCATCAGACACCTGGGCAGCGGCCCCTGCGCTCACGACCGTCTGGAGGTGATCGAGCTGGACAACTGCCCACTGATCACAGACGCCTCGCTGGAGCACCTGAAGAGCTGCCACAGTCTGGATCGCATTGAGCTCTACGACTGCCAGCAGATCACCCGCGCAGGCATCAAGAGACTAAGGGTGAGTTGTGTGGGCTATCAACAGTGAGTAAGCACTGATTCATATGTAGAATGTTCTGAAAAAACACCCATTTCGCTGATGATTTTGAACCCTTAAATGTATATCCGCTCCATCCTTGGTACAGATATTGGTTGGGATTTCAGGCTCAGCCATCCAGAATGTTACTAATTAAAGTACAGCAGTCCTTTACTACAACCGTTTCTCACGTCTTATATCTGATTAGTAGAATCACATCTTTTGGTAGGAATCTCACCGAGCTGCACACACCCTGTCCCTGAGCAAGTCTGTCATACTTATCACTGCCTTGGTGCAATCTAAATAAACCTACTCATTCCTGATATTGGATCCTTATTAAAGGTACCCCGTGGAGTTTTTGACCTCTAGTAGAACTATGTAGCAGTTTCTTTATGAGAGGGTCCCCGTTTTGTTTCCCCTTCCCACGTGCACACTGGTGACGTGATGCACTGTACGTTCCTGTCAATGATCAACAGACACGAGCAACACGCTAAGAAACACAGTAATGCAAAGGTAGAGAAGATGACTGCAAGCAAGTAAACACGGATGTAAAGATGCATTTTCATAATAGAATTGGGGAAAAAAATCAGCTTTACAAATGTTATAAGAAGAACATTCCCACACAATGTGTTTTAATGAACACAGAATGTACAGAAAACACAAGGCACTTCAAGTTCCTTAATGAAAGCTTATTAAAATACAAACTTCTGAGCGAGCTATAAAGAAGAGAATATTTGATGTGAGGTAGGTGTGTCGAGTAACAAACTCTCTGAGGACTCTTGGAGAGTTCAATTGAAACTAATATAAAATTCAAGATGGCACATCATTTCAGCAGCTTTGCACTCAGGGCTGCCACTGATGGCTAAATGTTGTCTTCCAACAAGACTGATGTGCGAGCATAGAGCATAGCTGATGAGCAGCTCTACAGGCTCCAGGTGAGGAAGGAGTTTAAGTGGAGCGTTATAAGCAGTATGACGGAGATCAGGGCGACACAGCAACACGTATGTTTGGGCTGATTAGTTGCCAAGCCTAAAGTTGGTTTAATCAAAGATCTATTTTTATGAAAACAGTGCTAAATAGATGTCGGATATTCATACTTTTTATGCAAATTAAACTTAAAGGTGTTGGAGTCACCTCTCCACACACAAGAAGTGATAAATCAAAACTAAGGCCTGAAATACAAACTGTCTGCTCGACAGCATTAGATCTCATGCCTGTCTTTTTATTTGAATATGAATGAATCACAGTCTGACTGGATTACAAAACAGGAGTTTGTTGTCAATAAGTTCCAGTTATTTGAAGTATTTGTACAATCCATAAACACATTTCTTCTTCTTTTCTCCACAGACCCATCTGCCTAACATCAAAGTGCATGCATACTTCGCTCCTGTTACTCCGCCCCCTTCCGTCGGAGGCAGCCGTCAGAGGTTTTGCCGCTGCTGCGTCCTGCTATGATGTAAAGACAACAACCCCCCTTTCCTCTCCCCGTGTCCCTCGTACACGCTCCCCGCAGCTCCTCACTTGACCCCTGACCTGCTGTCCTCCCCCTGGCGTCATAGAGCACATGCTGGTGTGTCCCCCCCTTTGGAGCTGCAGAGAGAGGGAGAGAGCCAAAACACGCTACGCGGTCCTGGGTAACTTTCCCAAAAAACATTCCCGAATCTCTCCACCACACACATACAGTTAATGCACAACAGGCTTTCTGATACACACACACACACGCACACACACACACACATTTAAATACACAGATTAGCTCTTAGAGAATGTCAGAGCATTCCTGGTCTGTGTTCAATGGGCAAACCAGTATTACAAAAAGGGTTATGTAAAAATAAAATGCGGTCACCACTGTTTAGGGATTTAACTCTCCATCAAATGAAGTACAAAATAATCTTCACATCAAAAACCATCATTCTGTATTTGAGTGAGATATTCTTCACTTATTTAGCACTTTGAGACAGATTACAGTTATAGCCTCTAAAAAGAATATTGAAAAATCCCTCTTAACCTCACACATACACACACACACACACACACACACACACACACACACACACACACACACACTTCCCTCAGTGTTTAGGTCACTTAACAGCTACCTCTAGACGGGAACTGCACTTGAGTAAGACCTATGTTAGCTTTGTTGTGCAGGCTGTTTATTTCAAAAAGGTGCAGCGATGCAGCCAGTAAACCTCCAACACCTCCAACACACGCATAGAAAGCAGAAGAAAGCCTATTTTTGTGATTTAAAAAAAAAAAAAAAAACGAAAAAAAAAAAAAAACATACTTGCAGCTATTTGCACTTACAATACAGCAATGATGAGACACTTTACAAAGATGACCATCTCGGAATTTAAGACAGGCATTTTACTAACAACACACACAAATACAAATCTCCATGCACACACTGAGCTTGCTACACCTGCACCCTCGCCTCTCTCTGTCTCTCTGTTACAATCAGACGCTTCAATATACTGAAGAGAAAAAAAGACAAAGTTTAATATTTTTCTAAAAATGGACACCAATTAAGACTCACAAGTGGGGACTCGAAAAGATGCCAAATGTTGCATGTAACACCTCTAGTTTTTTAAAATCTAATTGTAAATATATGAGGACTGTGGAGTCCGAGAGTCGAAGCCAGCTAAACGACAGATGATGATACGAGATTGGGGCAGAGATATCTGTCGCTGGGTCTTTCTGAGGGAACTATGGTGAAGCTCACACATGCTTGTTTAAGTGTGTTTGAATATTTGCTGGAGCTTAATGGACCGTCAAAATGAGCCAGCACTCAATCTGGAGTTTGACAGAAAAACTGATGCTGGCCTGTGAAAGCTCATGTCAACAACAGAAAAAGTCGTAAAGACGCTCTTTTGACAGAAGAAAAAAAGTCTGACATCACTACATGAATTCATGCTGTCAGACCAGAACAATGGAAAGAAAAAGCCAACTGAAAACAATCAAAGTACATCTATTTTCAGTTAATTTGATTTCATTTAGTTGCTCTTGTTTTTGCATCGGTGACGGTTCTGATGACGAGGAACTGGTGAACAACACGCAGAGGTGAGAGGACGCATCCGCGACTCTTCAACTCCTATGAGGCCTTGCAGGGGACGGAGTGACGGCGTGTTACACCCTGCCACCTGTGACGCTGCCGGAGGTATAGACCGTATTGTCACTGAAAGAGGAAGTTAACTGAATCCTGAGCGCACAATTCTGGCCTACTGACAAATACGATGGAATGATTTTTGTCACAACGGAGGGCTATAATGGACTTCGGCCCCCCGCCCTATGAAGTATTGAAGCCTATTCGTATGGATTATCTTCTCCTGCACTTGCACCTGCTTTATTTTGTGTCTCATTTTCTTCCCATTTCCTTTTCCTTTTTATAAATGTGTCTTTTACTGCTTTTCTTTCTGATTTCCGTTGGATCTCTACCTTTTTTTCTCTTCTTTTGCATTTCAGTTTTGGTGTGGTTTGGATTGCGCCTGCTTTGTTTTTTGAAGTCATGAGTTCAGTGTCTCCAAGTTGAGTTTGAGTCCTCTTCCAGTCCTCAGTTTTGATCTGATGGTGTTTGTGTTTTTATTCAAAGTTTATTGTTACTAAATGTCCAGAGTGTAGCCTTTGTCCAGGGGAAGTGTTGGCGCCAGTGCAATTGTAATAAATGTTCAAATTTGAGTTGGAGTTTCTAAAAATGTGAGATTAGGAGGAGTTCATGATGACTTTTGTATGATGTAGGTTCTACTTATTGAATGTTTCCATCAAGGAGAAGTCCTCAGGATGGCTGTTCAGGCATTGTGTGCCACTTTAACAGAATCTGATTTTTCTCCCATACGTGTGCTTTCCTTCATTTCTATGCCTTGCTTGTCCCTCCCATAATGCACCCTGCCCAAATACATAAAACAAGACAGACATTGCTAAACCCATTGTTGATCACTCTCAAATGTCCCCGTTCTGGTTTGAGATGCACGGCAGAATGATGATTCTTTTCGGTTTGAGATCTGACGGCTACGCCAGGCAGGATAATACAAACTGAGATGAATCCAAGTAATCCAAGTGTAATCCAGTCTGATCTGTTTTGTTTGAATGGGGTTTATGGGAGATTAGGGAACAACTAAGAGTTAAAATGGCGGAGATATCTAATGTACTCTGTCACTCTGCTCCATGGACAAGGCGGTTAACTGGAGCAAAAAGGAAAAGTCGCAGGTTTAAGACTAAGCCTGGTTGTAACCCCTGCTTGCCCATGTCATGCACTGTATGCAGCACAGGCTGAGTCATCAGAGCAGCTAACAACAGCTGCTTTTAAGGCAAACGCATTGAATGGATTACAGCAAATTCTCAACCCGCTCCTGATGGTTTTATATGTACAAAAGAAACATCCTGTCTTTTTCATGGTACAAAATACACTACAGGCTCTACAAAGCAAACTTATTTTTCCTCACAGTATCAAACACCTCTTTGTCTTTCTGTCAGACCTTCCACCTGTTTACACGGAGGCCGAGTTACTATGCTCTGGATGCGTTTGTTTCATGTCCCAAACACTGGAGTAAGGTTGAGGATTAGGGCCGAGGGCAAGAGGTGATCTACCGTGTGTTCATGCTAGATTGACACCTGAAAATTTTAAAAAACAATTTTGACAATGACTGTAGCTCATATAATTACTGTAAATCTTTTCCTTTTTTTTTTTTTTTTCTTTTTTTTTTTATTAACCGATATAAATGAATATGTACGTATGAATAAATATATACCTATATTATTAAGACGTCTGGTTTTCTCTCTGGTGTTGAACTTCTCATTTCATGGCTAATGTTTTTTTTTAGCGTCGTCAGAGCAGCAGATGGCAGCAACGAGCCAGTTGTATCGATTCCTCCATCACTGCTGCTCTGACTTCATCTCTCAGCTGGTGGCAGGCTTCAGCTCTGTCAGCTTGTTCGATGAGTCGACTTGATTTGGCTCTAGTCAGGGGTGAAGTGGGCTAAACCACCAGTTCCCAGACTGGACTACATTGTTTATGTTAAAGGACATCCTAAAAAGGAATACTTTGCTTTCATCTCCTAAAAAGTTTTATATTGCATACAAATCTATGTAAAATAACAGCAATTATCTCTAATTTAATAAAGTGTCTGTAATCTAATGGTCTACTCCAAACCAACAGGGTTGTGTAGTAATTTTAAGGTCAATCACATTAATTTTACATATGCATGTTTACTTTTACATTTGTGTTTTATTATTTCTATTTGTTAATGTAGCTATTCTACATATAAAAAAAAAAAAACACTTTGCAAGGTTTGTAAAACATTGTTGTATGAGTTGAATTCGAAGTTACAATTTCTTTCTTTTTACCTCAGCAGGGTAAAATTGCCATTGAGGACCAAGTAAGCTGCATCAAAACACACTAGTGGACATGCTTTACTTTTACTTTAAATAAGATGAAACTACATCTTGCAGGGTTAGAACAAGTATAGGGTGAACAGATGAACATTGAAGCAGGTTTTACTTCCTGTAATTATTCCCCTTGTTCATACTGGCCATTAAGAAAACCTCCTGTTGCACTTCAAATGTAAGTGATTGGGGCACAAAAGACAGTCCTCTTTCTGCTCAAACACTTATTCCAAAGTTTATGTGAAGATAATGTTCTGCCTCAGCAGGCAAATCAAGTGGATATCCTCCAAACGGTGAGAAATACTTGCTAAATTGTGAACCTTTTTAAACCTTTGTATTAATTATATTTCATCATAATTGACTCGCAGGCACAGCCAGAGCATCCCGTCTGTGTGTTCCTACGTCCACATGTCAGAGGTGAAAGCACAGATAAACAATCTGTATCAATTTATTCCAGTGGAAAGAGCAGCAGCTCTGGTCCTGTGACTGCACCATGACGACCGCTGTCATGGCTGGGAATTGTCTTCCGCTGTGCGCGCGTGTGTGTGCGCGTGCGTGTGGCCCCACCAAGACGTTGTGCTTTATTTTTGACAGCAAAGCCACAGCTAGAAAACTTTTGACTTGGCTTTTGTTTTTTTCGCAGTGTTCCCTTCAGCAGTCACTCTGCTATCTGCGGTGCCCTGGCTGTGAAGCAATAATTAATGTGATAACAGAGGCTCCCTCCCTTTGTCTTCCCTCTGTCTCCTTTCTCCAACACACCCACACACACACAAGCACTTTCTGACAGCTTAGAGAAAACTTTGATGTCAGACTAAGGTGAAGAAATGTAGTGCAGAGAGCAAAAAAAAAAAAAAAAAAAGTCTTTTTCCTCCCTGTCTCACGATGTGAATGGTGCAGTGAGAATCACCTTTTTAAAATACTCCTTATTACCTAACTCTTCATTGGGTTAATGCCAAAAGCAGTAGCTGTGACCACACCCTGCTGCTTCATTCTCTTTCATCTGATGTCTTCTAAAGGGGGTAATAAATAGAAAAGCACCCCAGGAGGCTGCCAGGTAGAACATGAGATAGTATTTGACTTCAGAGGTGCCAGTCACCTGGCCTTGTTGTAGCTGCTTTATACAAACCTGGTCGTATGAGCAAACCTGCTTTTGCTCTAGCTTCTATGTGCAGTGCTTCCGAGGGCAGGGAATAAATGATAACAGAGTAAAAGTGTAAAAGTTTCTGAAAACTATCCCCCCCCAAAAAAAAACAAACTGAAAGAAGTGCAGCTCTTCCCATATGGGTTATTTTTCTGCTATGGGGATAATGAATTCTGACTTGCATCTGCATTTAATAGGCTGCAGAAAGTTCTACATCCATGTCCTCCACCCTCTGCTGTCACTACTTTAACATTCCTCAGACATTGATTCATAATCATGACCTACGTTATGCTGTTTTTATATGGTATCACTAGTAGCGCTGTCCTCGATTGATGACATTCTTATTCGACTAACACTCGTACGACTTTTTCGACTAATCGATTCAGTTGATTTAATCAACGGATGAAGTTTCAGTTGTATTAGTCATATGTAGGTTAACGGAGGGTCAATGAAATGTAGAGAACAGGTCAGCTCAGCAAAAAAAAGCATTAGGTGCACTTTTCAGCTTTGACTTAAAAAGAAGGAAAGGAAGCATGTTAGCATTCACAACCCTGTGCATACGTTTTACTTGTATTTAGGAAGATAATGTACAGCCCTAAGTCTTTGTAACAAGTTTTCAAGTGATGTTACCAACGTCTCCTCTGACTGAGTGTTGTATGTATATTTTCAATAGCTTAGTGTCGCACTCAGCTTTCCTGTGTAATATGTCTTATTTTAGTGTATTATAGAGCTCATTAAGTGTCAATGGTCACTCACTCATTTGGATGTTTCTCTGTGAGGAAACGGATGTCGTAGGAGTTTATTATTATTATTCGATAACATGCGAATAACATGTCATACTGCTTTTGTTACAAACATTCATGGCCTGAAAGGGAAAATCTGCTCTCCGTTTGCGATTTGAGAGGTAGTCTATATTTGGGCTTAAAATAAGCCCCCTCCCACGACCGTGAATCCTGATTTAGTCTAAATGAATCCTGGTAGAGTTGTAAAAAATGAACCAATCATGCGCCTCGGACGCACGGGAAGGCGTGCCTCAGGTTGCGCTTAAATTTAAGTCTGTGCAGTGGTGAAGGGCACAGTTCGCTTTGGATTTAAAGCCAGCGCATTCCAGAGCACAAGCTTTGTTTGGATGTAATCATACTAAGATGATTTTTCCACATCGATGTTTCGCTGGTTTGAACCTTTTTTGAAACTGTAGGACGGAACGGTGCCACATTGGAGTTTCCCGATGCGCCATACGCGAGCCTCAATCCTGGATACTTGTCCTTGCATGGCATGAGTGAAATATAAACAACTGGTGTGTGCGTATGTTTAGAAAGTGTTCAATCAACCTGCAGTTGGTGTGTGAAAAGCAAATGGCCATAAGGCGTCCAGCTCGCAGCGCGCACACATTCCTGTGATGTTGATCTGTCACCCTTTGCTAAGCTTTTGTATGGCTAAAGCCCGACATTTTATACCGCCTGGAAACAGTTTGAGGAGTTAAAAGTTTTTATTTTATTTTATTTTTTTTATTGTTTGTGTCTTGAACGACTCTTTCCATCACGGTGTCAATGATGACTGAGAACAATGAGATGGAGAGCGACTCTCAGCTCCAGCGCTCTCCAAGCACCATGTCCATCCAACCGATGTCATCCAAGGCAAGTAAACTAAATGCACTCTAATGTCCTACAGTTCATACTCTGATCTCTGTAACGCAAGGATCTTCCTCCACACACTGAACGCACAATGATTCATGTCTGGATAGAGGAGAGATTATAATATTGTGTGTCTTTTTTTTTTACCTGTTATTTTGCAGTTTTGTATGTGTCCTCATTATCCACGTAATATTGACGTCAATCCTTCACAATTGCAGTTGTATTCAGCATGACTGCGTCACTAGGTGTAACTTCACGCGTAAGGTGTGATGTCACTATGTCTGCCCCTTTCTCTCTGTCTCTCCAAATTCACTTCCTACACACGCACGCACACACACACACACGAAGGGGATTCATGCTTAGTATTAATTCATAATATGTATTTTAAAGAGTATAATTTAAATAGAAGAATGGTTACAGTGGATCCTTTTCAGATTTTTATTTATTGGAAGCTATTTGCTTTTTGATGATTACTGACAAAATCATTTCTTACTCTTTCCCCACATTGCTGCTCTCACACACACTGTGTCAAATACCCTTTTCGTGTATGCGGCAAAAAAAGTTTATATTGCAATAAGCATAAATGGCCACATTTATTTAAATATTCATTTTGTGCCTAATATGCAGAGCTAGATCCCTTTTTACCGTACAGTGTTGGCATGCCTGAGCCTGGAGTGTCCTTACAAAGTGTCCTTATGATTCCATTCAATTTGTTGACTTGACTGTATAAACAAAGATTTTAAGGGCTGGCCTCCAAGTGCAGGAGCTGTGAAAGCTTTCTCAATGCCTGCTCTCTAATGAAAGGCTTTTAGGACACTTGATTCATTAGGCCCAAACACTTGATACAACTTTCCCTCAGCTTATTCTCCACCTCATGCCTCCTCTTGCCGCCCACGCACAAACGCACAAACGCACACACGCTGCTTGTTTGAAGCAAAGTGACAATCACATGCTTCATCTAAATATTTGACGTCCTCTGTGAGAAGCATTAAAGTCAGCATTGTATAGCGATCTCTCTCCAGTGTGTTCCACTCCAGTTCCTCACTCCTCACCAGCTGCTACCAACGAAAATTAGTCGATACTCTGTGCCAAACGGGACTGATTAGTATTCACATGATTCATTGGCCAGCTTTACCACATCACAACCATTTAAACTACAAACTAAGGGTGCTGGCTATTCACTCACCTCATCTCCCTCTTCCTCAGCCTTGCTCTTTCAATCGATTGAATTCCAGGGCTCTGTTAAATAGATTTAACTTAAACCTTCAGCTATCATGCTCCTCACACAGCTCATACAGTATAGTAATATCTTTTGAATTTCCTTTTAAATGCCCAGGCTTCAATAGCTCTTTGCCACTGGAGGGTCAATGATCATTTGCATTCCCTATAGGAGTCTATTAAGGGCTCTTATAGGAGAATATTGAAGTTTAATATCCTCTTGACTCTCCTATGATGTGTTCCTAGGAGATAACAAATCCTTCACGTCAATATGCTACCCATATCTATTTGCACTTAATCAAGACCATACCTAAAATAAAAAAACACTGCCGCAGGATAACATTTTTGAAGGAATCTAATCAGACACATAGCCATGTGTCCATGATGTTTTTAATTAGATAAGGATGACAGGCGCTTGCTTTGATAACTGATGCTCCCTGAAATTCACCAGAACAAATTCCCCACAAAGATGGATATCAGAAATCAGGAACAGAGGATTAAGGGGAAAGGATGCATGGACTTTCTCTCTGGTTCCCAACCATGTACTGTGGTGTATTGCCAAGGCTGGCAGAAATGTGATTGGTGGAGCAGCAGAAATGCCTGAGCAGCCATCAGCAGCAGTGTCGCTCTTTGTTGGGAGCTGTTTGATCTGTCAGAGCTGTTGATGCTTTGGAAGTCGTTTCTGTGATAGAAGTACTCCTCCGGACACAGGACAATCTCTGCGATATAAAGAATTAAAATAATAACCCTACACCGTGTTTTTGGGACATTGACCCGCTTGTCAGCCTGCCCACTTTGTGACCAGAACATCACAATTCATCCGTGTGTCCTTCTGGATTCTGCACCCAATCGTCTTCAATCAATGTGAGCACTTTAACGCTCACACAGTCGGCTGAGTGATAAAAGGTGACCGCAAATGTCTACAGTGTGTGGAAATGAGAACTTGCATAAGCTCCAAAACTAAATGAAATGAAATGGTTTTGTAAAGGAGATATTTCTGCTGCTTCATGCTAACACTTGAACTCAAAGTATGTTGAGTGATGGCAGTTTAATCCAAAGTAAAATAGCTTTAGCAATTTTAATAAATAAAAAAAAATAGAAGTAGAAGAGTCGACTGTAGGCAGACATGAGGGAGATAGAGAGGTGTTCCTCTTCTGGAAAAGAACTAAGGAAGTTGCAATTATATGATATTAGAGCTGAATAATAATTCAATATCATCACTTATTGTCTTTTGGTGAATTATATTGTTATAATATAATTGTATCTTTTTATAGTTTTACAAAATTCTGCTGTGCAATTTTACAATTTTAAAGAAAAAACTTTTTATCAGTTTGAGCTGTTTTGTCAGGTGTAACACTGGATTGAATACCAGTTTTGTGTGTGATTTTGCATAAGTTTGCTGTATGATTATACTAAAAATAAGTCTCCAGCCATGCTAACGGCTCTGTGAGGCTGTGCTTGAGCCCAGCGGCGCTTTGAGCTAAATGCTAAGGTCAACATGCTAACATGCAGATGTTTAGCATGATAAGCTATTTAGCGGGTTGGCATGCTAACATTTCCTAATTAATAACAAACACAAAGTGCAAATGAGGCAGATGGGAATTAAATCAAAATGTAAGTTTTGACCTGTTAATGGCACTAGAAGAAAAGTCAAAGAATCACCAAAGTTTGCACAATTCATCCTGGGGGAACATGAATATTTGTACATCATTTCATGAATTGCCAGGAGTTCACCAAAATCAGATGGATTCATCTTCTGGGGACCAGGAATTCCCATGCAAAGTTTATTGCAATCTAATCATTTTTTTTAGACATTTCAGTCTTGGCCAAAGTGGTGGACCAACCGACTGACGGACGGACGGATCTTGCGTTCCCTGGTTTCATCATGCACACCTGTTTACACGCGGCAGCGTTAGTTGTAGTCATCTACAGTCACTCAGTCTATGCTGTAGTGTTGCTAATGATCCACAGCGTACATGATTTCTAGTGTTTATGCTGTTATTTCACAATTTGAATCTTCCAACATGTCTTTGAAACCAAACACACTTCTAAGTTTACTTCACATTTCAATTCACTTTCTATTCAGATGAAAGGTGATGACACTGACGCTGAGTGATGCGAGCAGAGGAGTTAGTCGCAGAGGGAGGCTGGAGTGGGCCAAGGTCTTTATTGATTAATGTAACACCTTCACTGCTGTGATGTTTATTGATGTGACACTGAAGGGAAAGGTGTTAGCTGTTAAAATACTGGACCCTAGAAGGTTACAAGTAGCTAAAAAGATATCTGGCTGTACATCTATTTGTGTATTGCTGACGAGGGGAAGAAAAGTATCTGTTTAGGGAGATTTTTATTTCATTTCATTATTCCATCGATGCTCACTCAGAAATAACATCCTTCCCCCCGCGTCAGACACTGACAGCCATTGTGTTCTGCTTGGGGTGTTTTGTGTGAACAGTGATTGGTTGAGTAAAAATGGGTAGATGATGAGTTACCAGGGCAAAGCTGCTTGACTGAATGTGGGCGTGAGGAATTGCACTGCAGTGAGGGTAGTGGTTATAATCCACGCTACTCTTTCACACACAATTTCTCTCCCGTCAAACAATCAGGGGGAGAATGTGTATAAGCAAGCGCGTTATTGGCTGTCTGTGCTTGTGCGTGCGTGCGTGTGTGTCTGTGTGTGCGTGTGTGTGTGTGTGACAGGGACAGAACGGTGGAAGCAGCCTGTGATTATGCATCTCTTATCTTTTATTCAAAGCGGGATCTGCCAGGCTGCCGTGCATAATGACAAAGTTTAGCCAAGAAGGGAAACGTTGGGACATGAAACTGGTTCACATACTCTCCTTGTAATGATAAAGACCAAAGCCGTTTGCACGTTGTGCGCCAACATTTAATTAAATATGTAATTTTTTGGTCTCTCCCTGTGGCTTTTGCTATTGTAATAAATCCTTCATGTTGTGTTTTTTTTTTTTTTTACCTCTGTTCAGTCACAGTTGTTTGCTGTCTTCTTATTTAGGTTTTCAATCACCTGCCCAAAACAAATGAAGCCACACAGCGAGGGTGTAAATACATCCTGTACACCTGGTACCTGATGGTAGCAATTTCCTCTGAAACCACATATTCTGCGGATGACTTGGAACTGGATTGAGCCAGGAAGCTGTGTTTTTCACAGCACGGTTTTTCCTTCTTGAGACGTAAATATCCTGACTTGGAACAAGGTCGGACACTGTGACATCCACAATGGAGAGAAAAAAAAGTAGTAATTGTGCACATTTTTTTTAAAATGGAGAACTAACCTTAAAGGTGGGCCATGGAGCTGGGGGAGAATTGTGGAAGTGGAATCTACAGGCTAAAATATTGCATTTGTATGACTTTGTTATGATTTCATACGGTGAAGTGGAGGTGTATATCCGTTGTAGCCTAATGACTGCTTTTTCCCTATTACTGCTGCACTTCTTGTCTTCGGCTGCTGACTACAGAGGTGATTGGCATGGTTCAGGAGTGAAATCCAATGGTGGTAGAATAAGAGAAATTTGGAGAAAAACGGCACAAATTTGTCCGTTTTAACACCCATGCACACCTGGCCACTCTCTACATAAAATGATGTGATTGTTTAACTGTTGGTTTTATAAAAATAGAATAATTGGGTGATGCAGACCCTATCACCAAGACCTTGTCACCTAATTCCAGACTGAGAGTACATTTTGCCCTTTAATGGATAACCTCCATTTGCAATGTTCTCTACTGGGTGAATCATTTAAAACAGTCCACATTAAAGCATGTTCTGGCCACAAGCTCTATTTATGGTCATATTCCCAGTGGGTCTAAGCCTTTGTTGCTCTGTCTTGACCTATAGACAGGCTGGAGCATCCCATATATACATCTTAGCCTGGGCCCATTAAACTCTGATGGAGGGACATTCGGATGAAAGAAAAGCTTTATCATTGAATTCTGTCTGCTCAAAGTGTCCCACTATGGAGCATTGATTTTTGACATTTATGTTGGCTACATGTGAGAACAACTGGGGGTTGGTATATGGATTGAAGCTTTGAGAATTATGGGCTTTTACAGGTCCACTGAGATAGCTTGTCAAAATCTGGTCTGCAGCAGTGAGACTATTGCTGTTTGAACAGTGACAGTGCAGGTGCGTGTATATCTGGGCAACATTTTGCATTTTGCATGGCATTGTAAGTCATTTGTGAGTTGTATAAATAATTGATTGAGAGAGAAACATCAGCAAGCTCAACTAAACCCAAATGTTTCTTTTAGGGGAGCAGCATTTTCTGCAGATGAAAGGCTTCTATTAGCGTAAGAAGTACAGTTAGAGAAATGAAAGAAGATTGAGGCAATTCTCTTGACAGGTATTGTCATGAAATTGCAGGCGATTTAATAAAACATGGGACAAGATCATGCATCAAAACCAGGGTATCATCTGTGACGAATTTCGGCTCACACTCTCACTCATCTTCAGCATCGGCCTCTCACCTGTCACTGGACAGGACATGTGACCCGACTGGAACGTGCTATCACTCCGGCTTTAACTCAGAAGTATGACTCTCCCAGCTAATGTTCAAATGGAAGCTAACGTGAATGCTTTTTAGGCTCGCACACTGACAGCTGATTAGATTAGCTGTAATTGAGACATGTGCTCTAGCCAGAGCTGTTATGCCGGCACTCATCTTCTCTGATTGAGAGAGCTCAGCTCAAGACTGTGACGCTGCTCAGAAAATGTAGAGACGTGTGTCAAAAGCATTACACCATTAACGGATATGATTTTGAAAAATGCCTCACACCTTCTGGACATTCTTTATAAAGAAATGTTGGTTGTAATGGTTAATAGATTGCTTTGAAAATCAGTAATAAGAACAACATTTGGGTTGCCAGGTTGTGAAAAGTCCTTTTGGCTGGTGCCCAACACACTCTAGCTTTTTAATTCATCTTGATTGTATACTAGAGAGTGAGAAATCTCTGAGCCTTCATATTATAATGATATAATAACTTCAGAATTCATGGCTTTTTAGAAAGCGACTAAATCATAAATGCTCATGAGATCATAAGAGGATCTGTAAAGTATAATGTTAATAAAACAGTCTCACCACACGAGAGTTTGCCCAGTTGTTATAAAATTGCAGATCTTGAAATTTCCATTTTTTTAAGCACCTTTTTTAAAAAAGGGAAAGCATGCCAATTTTACACATCAAAGTCTGTTTATAGTTCAAGCGACAACCTCCAGGTTTGAAAAGTGAAGCCAATGCGAAAGTGCCTTAAACTTGCATACTCTCTAATATCCAGCAGGGGGCTACTCCACTAGTTGCAAAAGAAAAGTCGGGCTGTATTGAAGTCTATGAGAAAAGTAAACATTTTCCTGACGAGTCTATTGTGTCAACCGCTTTGTGTAAATCCTGGTCCCATTTAGAGAAAAATAAACGATAAAGCAGCATAAGATTTTAGGGCGGGGCTACCTTGTGATTGACAGGTCCTTACCATAGCGCTCTCAGGGTTTTCGTCTTAAAACTTTAACCCTTTCAAAGTGTGTTTTCACTTCATAGAACTGTAACTGTAACATTTTGATCACCTGAAAAAGTTGTGTAAAGCCTTTTGTTGCTCCAGAGGGAGCTGTGTGAAGTCTGATGAATCTCAAGCGATGTCACTTGAGTCAGTGTCGGCTGGGTCTGAGCAGGTAACAGCACTTTATGTTAAATGCCATATAGGTAGACTATAAATGAATTCTAGTAGTTTTTCTTTAGATTACACTGAGGAATTCTGAATCTTCTACCAGAGGGTGAACACTGGAAATTCCAATCAAGGACTTGAGTCAGACTGACTCGCACAATAACACCATTCTGTGCACCCAAAGCTACAATATTATATTAGCTTGCCTTCATCAGTGTAATCTGATGAAGGGAAATGTCTAATAGAGATTTACAGGAAGCATATGCACTCTGTGACATAGACTTCTTTCCCATCTTGCTCTGCCCCTGTGTGCCTCACAAACACACACACACAAACTCAAATAGATAAACTGTTTTCATATCTTATTCCCAGACGTGCGGAGCTGTAAACAGCATGTCCCTGTAAAGTGATTATGTTTGGCACTGAGCAGAGAGTAAGCGCAGACAGGCAGACAGGCAGAGCGTGTGCACACAGAGTGTCTGTGGCCTACTGATTATGTGTCTGCTTGTCTGTCTGTGTTGATCCATTCTTCCCCTGCGACACGACCACACCCTTACACTGCTCACACGCTGCCACTGCACGTCAGGGTAACAAATGGCTGCCTATCCCTCGGGAAACTAGCGTCATCATCTGCACGCAGAGCCGGAGGGAAGCGCCAGGAAACAAGCATTTATCTAGACAATCAATGCTAGATGGCCGCAGAGAGCAGAACTCACCGGCTTTGTCGCTGATGTGACATTTTGCTGTTTGATTGTACTGCTTTTAAAATGCAGAAACCATTAATTATTGAAGACTGTTTGGACAATGCAGCTGACAAGACACAAGCATGGCTGAGTATGTCGATACACAAGAATGAGGGAACATGCAATTTGATATTGTTGGATGTTGTAGGCCCCGTTTTGAGCACTCCATCGGCCCTGTGTGCTTAGTGCAAGCCTGTGGCACCATCAATCTGTCCAATGAGCAGACTCCATCAGATTAAGAGCCCTGAAGATGGGCTGTTGATAGATGATAACGCTTTGTAAACTGTCTTCTTTCATTTCATCACAATAGCCCCCCTGCCACTAAGAAAATGCCGTTTGCACACAGCAGTCCTCGATGTATGGCCGTGGGTGTTCTCAAAGGGAACAGGCTTATCTTGTTTAACCATGTGATGCACAAGCTGCCCTGGTAAATGTGAGTGTGCGAAGGATATGCTTTGTTTCACTAAAGGAATACGTCACCCTTAAAATGACCATTTGTATATCTATTACTCACCCAGTGTTTCCTTGAACTCTTGAACTCTCTCGCATGCTTCCACAGAGAAAATCATATCAAAATATCCATTCACAAATTCTCACAAAACACGTGCAGCATGTAGTCCCATGCATTTTCGTTAAAACCTTTCGTTCACATAAAAGGCTTCACTCTTGCAAAGGCGTGCTCGTGCCAGTCCGAAGTGTAAGCGTGAATAGCACATTTTTTTAGTGAAAATGCATGTGTTAAGGAAGTAGTGAGCGTAGGACTGGATAAATCAGACGTGGATCATACTGCACGAGTTGTGTGACAGTTTGTAAACTAATGTTTTGATTATAATTTTGCTGTTGTTGAACGCGGCCCCCATTTACTTCAGTTCACCAAGACTTTTCTTAGATTTTTTGTTCACCGTGGAGGCATGCGAGGAAAAACGTTTTCTTAAAAAATTCAAGGTGACACGAGGTGAGTAATTGTTCTACAAATGGTCCTCTTGTGGGTAAAGTTGTCCTTTACAAGGGAACATCTTAGCTATATAATGTGTTGTTTCAATATGAGGTTGTATTGCATTTAATGAGTCACCCTCTGTCTCAGTTGGATGGATCAGAGCAGAATGTTGTGGTTATGGATGCGATATAGCCTGTGCTGCCCTGAGGGCGTGTTGGACATTTGTTATTGCTCTCAAATGTGGCGCTGCATTCTTGCTTATCTTGTGTTTATTCTTAATGTAACCTTTTTCTGTGTGTGTGTGTGTGTGTGTGTGTGTGTGTGTGTGTGTGTGTGTGTGTGTGTGTGCGTGCAGCTCCAGAGACTAAAACGCTCGCTGTCCTTCAAGACCATCATGCGCAGCAAAAGCGTGGAGAATTTCTTCCAAAGGTCCTACAGTGACGCTCGCCTGCCCCCAGATTTCATCACGGACCCGCCGCCTCCTTCTCCCCCGCTGCCGCCTGGCTCTCCTCTCGTCGGCGACCGCTCACCGTCCATTTCACCATCTCTCAGCCCCAATCCCTCCATCTCCTCCCACTCCCCCAATCTCAGCCTTTCACCATCTCTGCCCACCAAGCCTCCCCAGCCTCAGATTACCCACTGTTTCCAGGACCATGTCTTTCGCAAGCCCACCAACTGCCAGCACTGCAAGCACATGATAGTGGGTAAGAGCCTCGATCTGTTCTCTGGACTCTTTTTGCTTGTTTTCAAGCCAACTCTTGGCTACAGTTTTAACAGGATTTTTGGACTCCCTGTCTTTGTTTACGTGGACTCCCACCTAGTGCAACCTGGCGAACACTTTATGGAGAGAACATCACCTATTATGCTAAAGGCATTTAACATTGTTATATGGGGACAATGCTTTATCACCACAGCAGGATTTAGGAGTCTGCAACTCCTCAAAGCAAAAGTTCGACCTTTTGGGAAATACACTTCTTCACTTGTTTCCATCAGGAAGCGAATTTCCCAGTGTCAAACTAATCCCCTGAAACGGACGCCTTTTTTAAATAACCTCACCTCACCGGCTGATTTTATTTTCTGCTCCATTTAAGGAAAATTAGATTATACATTGGACTGTTTGTCTTCAATGCAGCTTTCTTAGTCTTTATATCTGTGAAGAAACCATTACATTATTAACAGAGACTGCTGTGGTGCAGAATGCTCTCATCCCTAATTTGCCGCTTGTATGAACTACTAGCTGCTGCTAGCCTTTCTGCTAAATGTACTTCATGTCACTATGATTGATTACAGACTCCAACCTGCTCCTCTGCTTCTGTGTCTGTAGTAACTTTTTTGCATGCATTGTGAGTTTATTTTTGTAATGCATCCCCTCGCTCTAGCAGTCCCCAAACACAGTCCATCCTATGTCTCCCTGTTAGGCTGATGAAGTAGAATCCATTTTTCCTCTTCAAAGCAAAAGCAGTGTTTTCATTAGGCAATCTAATTTGTTTGTTTGTTGTTTCTGCTCCATACAACAAATCCAAAAATCTATTCATCTTTGGTTTGTAGGATAAAAAGTGATTCAACCCCTTAATTGTTAAAAACATTCAACAAGCAAAAGAGGATTTATCATTGCCTAACAACAGATATGGGGAAAACATCTCAATTCTCAGAGGCTTTTATCACTGAAGCACTTGAAAACAAAGATGAAAAAGCAAGAGGACTCCATGCCAAATCAATTATGATTGAAATACCTCCAGCTGTTTTCCAATCTCTCCAGGTTGTTTCAGAAGAGGAGCTGTTGATTATGAAGCTGTTAGTGTCAGTGCCAGCTTAATAAAACTGGGACAACTCTTGATTACACTCTCTACCTGAGTCAAGAGAAACCTGCTCATATGATCTGAAGGCCACTTTGGTTTGTTAGGACTTTCTGCCTGTAGCAGATCTGCAGCCTGCTGTGTATTTCTTTTTTGTGGCAGTCTGCATCACTCTCATCTCTGTCCATCTCTGCAGGAAACTCCAAACAGGCTCTGCGGTGTAAAACCTGCAAGATGGCTGCTCACCTGTGGTGCACTTCAGAACTATCGCAGCAGCTGTGTTATGGGAAGGTGAGAATACACTCACAGAATGTCGATGATTTAATTTGATGCCCCTCTATCGTACTTTTTTCTCAACATACTCACTGACTGAAAGTTTTGGTTTGATCAGCGGTTTGTCTGTATTCAGTGAATCCATCTGTGAATCTGTGTATCTTTATTTGGCAGCATCTTTGGTGCTAAGCTATCCATGCTATGTTTTTTTTTTGCAAAGTATGTTACTTCAGTGGGTAATAATGCGATGTTTACACACAAACCCTGTAAAACGAATAATTTAAGGATTAAACAAACCAGACATAAAACGTTAATTGGTGAGCTTTAGAGTTGTGTTTTGCAGGATATGCAAGTTTTTCCTCCTCAGTCTAGTCTGACCCCCAATTTCTCCCACGCATGTTTACAGTCAGATTATGAAAACACAAGATCAACTTGGTTAACATCATGATTTGTATAACCTGAGCAGAAACACAGTTACCATGGTAACTTTACCATGAACCTGGACTGCTGTATGACGGAGAATTTCACCTACACTTTGAAACAATATTGATGTGTTTCGTGGAACAGTATTTAGTACTGTGTTTAAATGGAAAACCCATTTTGAACACTCTTGACCTGAGGAGAGTAGTGCACTAGGCAGCAAATTGGGAAAGATTTCAGACAGAGCTTTTGTATTTATCCTCTGGTGCAGGGCAGAGGACATTAGCATGCAGTAAGAAGTGAGACCTGAGAGTCACTTGAACATTTTAAGAGCACTGTGTCCAAATCGGCTCAGGGCAGTTTGATACAAGAGCACAGAGACACAGAGAAGGTGAAGTGGGGGAATGACGAGGTCAGCGAAAGGTATAATATAACAAGACCAGAACATGGCTATCTTTACAGGAACAAAGGTGTCGGAGCTTCTCTCGTCAACATAATATGACAAACTGGGTGGCTCATTTGCAATTCAAGGCAAAGCCAAACTGATACCTCAGCCGAAACACTTTCTGTACTTAATTCAGTGTGAAATTGCACCCGTGCAGACACACACACACACACACACACAGAGAATCACACGTCCCTGGCTGTGTGTAAAAGCCATGTGCATGCTAGTAAGTGATTGCGTTAGCATTTTGTTAGTAATAAGCAGCAAAGAGAGCTTCGTGTTGCTTGTTTGTAGCAGTTTGTAGTTTGTGACTCTTTACCTGTGCATCACTCAGTGTTTCTGTCAGTGTGTTAAATGACTGCTTTAATGTCCTAAAGTCACTACATGGATGGAGCCGGTTTCCCATCAGCTCAGCATATAAACAAGAAGTAAAAATCAATCTTTCTGTTTCCCTCCATTAGTCTGGAGCATTCAAGCGAAACTTCAGCTCGCCGATGCTCGTCAATGACCAATTGTCTGTCGTCAAGGAAGTTCAACCAAGCCAAGGTGAGCATACCTGAGAGTCTGTGTGCGTGTGTTTACGAGTGAGTGCACATGTTATGTATGTGCTTTTGTTTTGTGATGTTGCTCTTGTCCAGCCTTTTTGGTTTATTTGTAGATTTTTGTGTGCTTGTGCATGCACTGTAATAAAACCAGAACTGTCTCCATCTCACCTGACGGCCGAGGAGCATGAAGTGGGAAAATGTAAAGAGGAAGAACAAATTCAGCTTCTCTTGGAGGCTGACGGACGGTCTGCACCCTGAAAGTATGTAAATAAATATTTCTAAGTTCTAATGTTTATGTTTTTATATTTCTGTTTATGTTTTATATACTGTGTATCCTTGGACTGATGGAGAGTGTTGTCCGGCACTTCAGTTGCAGACTTAAAGCTTCATCACCATTGAGATGCTGCCTATTTTTTGAATAAGTCCTAACTTGCCTCTGCATCATAATATCCACCTCTATTTCACCAGAAATGAATACAAATCACATTTTTACTTGGTGGTATACAATTATGGAAGCGAACACATCTGACATTTCCTTGTTGTCTTTTTCTCAAGTAAACCTGCTACAGGTTAAAATGCAGGTACAAGCACAGACTGTTGTTCTGAAAGTTCCTGAATTTGTTCTTCCCTTTATCATCATCTCTGAATGAGAACTTGTTTTTCTTTCTCGTACCTTTTTGGAACACCTGTTTTTAGGTGATTTGGTCTTTTATCTCACATATTGTATGCCTCGCTGAATTAGGTTTGGCACCTCGTGCTGTCACTTCCTTGCACTATCAATGAATGAGGGTACAATTAACCTACGGATCTGTCATCACCCCGAGCTGAGCACCATGAGGCCTGGGACTCTGCCAGAGCCAGCTGAGGCTGCAACCTGCCAAACTCACCATCACACATTGCAAAGTGTTCTCATAATTATGCCAACTAAAGGCTTGGTAAATTACTGAACTCATGTTTACACACATTCCTATTGGATTTACTTACAGACCCTGTAATTTGCCATCCATTGCCTTTTGACAAAGCAGCGTTATATTGAACCTCATTTATGAAGGTGAGAGTCAAAGAGCTGCAGGAGTGAAGTGCCTAACAATCACGGCTCTGCGTTGGATTTTTTAAATTGCAATCTGATTAGCTACCAAGGGAAATGTGCGCAATAATGTGTTTCTTTATTTAAACAATAACAACCGCTGCGGTAGTTTAAAGTCAAGGTAGAAGAAGGATTGGCTTTTATTCAGGCAGAAGGAAAGAAGACCCCGTCTGAATAATGTTGTCTGGGCTGAAATATTAGTCACTGGTCAAACTGTGGTTGTTATTGAATGTTATACAGTAGTCTGTCAAAGTAAGCAATTAAGTCACAAGAGCCTACAAGGTTAAAAGTAAGTGTGAAGACAGATATGAAGCCTTATCTCATATAGAATTCTGCTTTCTGCACTAAAAGGAAAGCTGAAGGTCAAGAGTGAGTTTCAACACAACTTTCTACTGTTTACTCTCTTCCCCTGCAATGAAAAGGGTCTTTGCGGAACTGTAAATACTTACACCAGCTGCACTAAAGTCTGTCAGCGTTCCTGTTTAGTTGATCACCTGTCTGACGAGAGCATGGAGGCACTGACTTCAATATGCAACTGCAAATCATTATGACTTCATCCTGCACACTCGGCGCTTCTGGCCCTGTACAAAAAAAAAATGACTCTGCCCTCCATTCGACTTGTGTTGAGCTAGATGGAAAAAAGAGCAGAACATTTAATTCCAAACTTCAGAAATACTCTCTTAGCACCAACCGCTGCCATCTACATGAAATGTAGCAATGAAGGCTTTCTAAGGATTTCCATATTTTAAAATCTTATCTCGTATTCCCTTCTACTCAACTACAGCCCCAGATATATTATGACTATTACGACTAAAACACATCTCCTGCCAATAAGTAAATGTATAAAAAAAAAAACGAAAGCGTGTAGAATTATTTGAATGTCTTGATGTCTCTGTAACTTTTGCCAGCTGTCGTCACATCTAAAGTGGGTTACTTTGATTCAGGACTGACTGTGTTATATTTAGACCCTCTGGTTCCTCCAGATTGGCAAACTAATAATAATTTACAGTGCAATCTCAGTGTGGAGTCCAAACTGTGCCTGGAGCTGTGTCTTTGCGTGAATAATTTCCACAAGTTTGTAAATTGAAAAAAGTGAGCATACAGTTAGTCTTCATGAGTTTTAAGAATGTGTGTTTGTGTGTGGTTTCAGAGGCTGCGCGGATGCGTGTAGACCCCGTGTACGCCGCCTTGCGCTTCGGGACGTCCTTGGCACAGATGAGCCGCTCCAGTTTTGGCAGTTTGTCAGAGTCACCAACACGCAGCCTGGTATGACATCATCGCCCTGTGCTTTGGGGGGTGGAGGACAGTTGTGTCAGTGTGATTAAGAAACAAAGCTTTTTGACATTGGTGAACTCACTAGAGACGATACCGCAGTGCAGCGAGTTGTACGCTCCCAAGTTTATAGTTTTGCCATATTTTATAAAACACTTTACACATCATTTACAAATATTTGCCAGAATTGGTGGGTGAATTTAAAGATCACTAAGGATTGAGCTTTAAAGGAATACTTCACCCACAGAATTGCCATTTTGTATATCAATTACTTGCCCTGTGTTACCTTAAATTCTTGAACGCCAAATCAGGCCAGGTGCGTGAAGTGGACACTTGCCCACTTCCTGTCCCCAAACTTCTGTCGCTGGGACAAAATCTGTCCACAAACAGACAGACAGACAGAAACATAAACACCTGGCAAAGTACTGAAAAAAACCGCCTCTGCGACAGTAGGTGTCTCGAGGAACACATTTTGCCATGATGACACGCACACTGACTCACAAGGGGAAAACAATAACGGCAACACTGGTAAAAACGAAGAGAAGTCTCGATGGATTGTAAATGGGGATTGCGTTTACCAACAGCAAAACTCTATCAAAACATCTGTTTTCAAACGCTCACACAACTCGTGCAGTAAAATCCAAGTCTCATTTAAGACATGCGAGAGAGTTTTCAAGAAGTTGTCTTGAAGAATTCAAGGTAACACGGGGTGAGTAATTGATATACAAATGGTCATTGTGGAAGGAAATATTCCATTTTTAAAGGAATAGTTAGATATTTTGGGAAATTCTTGTAGACACATTGGTGGAGAATAAGATTAGAAGAGTAATGCCATTCATGTCTTATAGAGTTGTATCAACCTTCTCCATCAAATGACTGAAAATGACAAAGGATGTCAAACTTTCGCGTCAAAATGAATTTCAAAGCTTCTCTTGAGGTCATGCTCGTCCCCTACTTACTATAAATCCAACTTGGCATATAGTGACGTGTTATAATTGATGGGTATCATCTATGATGAGCATAATGGATGACACTGGTCTCTGTGTTCTTCTCATTAAATCTTCCGGACCCACCCGAAACTTGTTTCATACATCTCTCTCTCCACATTGTTTCATACACTAAGAACTACTGATCTGCTCCCACTATCAAATGCACCCTCTTTGACATCCTGGTGTTAACATTTTATTTGTCCCCTCTCTATTTCCTTCTTTGATAAGGGGGAGGGAGGTGAGGAGATGCAGCAGAGACAGTGCAGCATGGATGAAGAGATAACTCAGGAGACGGGGGGTAAACACTGCTGTGTGTCTGTGGATAGGCATATGTGCTGTATGTCCATGCCTGTGTGTGTCTATGCATATGCTGTGTTTACCTGTGCATGTCTTTGTGTGTGAGAGATTTCGTGTGAAAAATGACATAACTGATTGCATATGTGCGTGCCTGGCACCTTCTAAGAAAATCTCTCGCCAACCTCAGACGCACCTTTTCCCGACACCGAGATCGAGGAGGAAGAGGAGAGCGGCAGCCAGCAGACCCTTGCAGAAGCTGAGACTCCTGCAGAAGCTGAGAGTTTTGCAGAAGCTCCGAATCCTGCAGAGGAGAACAGTGTGATGGTACACTCTGTTTAATCCCCCTGTGCAGACTGTCACCCTCCTCAAGTGTGTATTTCTGTCTCACTACCTCCCCGTCCCTGTGTCTCTCTCCGTGTCCAGGTGCCCAAGCGCATTGAAGTTCACTCCATCCACACCTATGTAGCGCTCTACAAGTTTCTGCCTCAGGAACAGAATGACCTGGAACTTCAGTGAGTAAAAGCCTAAAAGTAAAACAAAAATGATTACAGCAAGCATTTTTGTTTGTGCAAATGCAGAAGTGCTTGTGTGGTGTCGGGATTTTGCTATTGCGTGTGAGTGCATTTTTGCCTCAGCCTTTGTTTCTGCAGGATGAATATGTCCCCACCATCTGCAGAGGACAGTGTCGGGGCGCCCTTAAGGACGACTAATTATAAACTCAAAGCCCATCCCTGTCCCTTTACAGGGCTAGCAACTGAGCTGTGTTCCCAGCAGGGGAGAGGAGAGAGAAACTGAACAACTGAGAAATGAAAGGGCGGACAGACATAAGGGAAGATGGCATGTAGCTGAAGATTATCGTGGGCACACACAGAGAGAGAGTGAGAGAGAGAGAGAGAGAGAGAGAGAGAATGGGAAAATAGGCAGAGGAAGTTAAGTGCAAAGCTCTATAAATGAAGAAGAGCAAGGAAAGAGAAGAAAGGAAGGACAGATCAGTAAAATGAGGTGTGTGTGTGTGTGTGTGTGTGTGTGTGTGTGTGTGTGGATCTGACTGTTATCAGCCATCTGCGCTGTGTCTCTGTGTGCGTGATTGCACAATATATGTGAATTAATGAAAGCATAATGTTTCTCGGTGCTTCAGTCAGGGTTGGTTTATATTTAAAGTTAAGGATTTTCCTTTTAAAAAGTAAAAATGACAATTAATTTGTAATTTGGGTTCAATAGAAGTGAAAACTCTGAGGTACATTAATTGTACAATTGCAGAACTAAACAATTTACAGAAAATGTGAGCTCTTAAATTGTTTGAATTTAAAAAGCCCTGCACACCCACACAGGTGTTTTGAGTTATTCTGGCAGATTTAATGGAGCTATGCTGGTAACTCTTTATTTATTTTTTTACACTGCACTACATTTACCCTCTGATATTATATTCAAGGGCCGGAGTTCTGAGTGTGAAATGTATGCATCATGCCGTGCCCTGGAATAAAACAATGACCTAAATGGAGCGAAAAAAAGTAGTGTTCATCACATGTACACTGCTTTCTGCTAACAACCTTTATTGCATTAAATATTATTATATAACAATTTCATAGAAATGCAAATGAGGGAGTGATTTCAATCAACACCGCTCATGCACTAATAACAGTATTATTACGATACAATAAGGCCTTAATTGATATTAAAATGTCTTTATAAATCTTTTAAAATTCTCAAAAATGCTTTACTAATTATTATTTTGTAATTTTACAATGCAACGGCAGAAAAACACATTATTAGCATCTACTTTTCTTTAAAAAAAATGTATCGGATGCGTTTTGCATTAAGGGCGAGCAGATCCTAATGGTGCAAAAATTGCGTGCAAAATTGGTCTTAAATTTCATTCTGAGTGGCATTTAAAAGAAATTCTTGATTCTAATTTGCCTCAAGCTATAGGAACCCTGGATGAAGGTGTAAATTGCCCGAAAATGTAAAATGCAGCACCACTAACAGCAGAGTGAAGGAGAAGGCAGTCAAACACAGACTATAAACTACCACAGTACCACGGAGAGGCCAATCAGGCTTTACAAGTCTAACACCTGGTTGTATATTGCTGTGGGTACGGTCCCCTTTTCCACACCAGATCATTTGGCTTGTTATAGCAGCAAAAGAACAGATGTCATTTAACATTATGTATGACTGCATTGGGCTGGCTCACTATCAGGGCTTACTCAGCCATTGTTAACAACATTTGTTTCACCTGTGCTTTTCCTGCTGTGACAAGTTAATTGTCTGCTGTGAAAAAGGCCTGTAGGTGTGTGTGGGGATTTTAGAATTGTAAGGGTTTGATTTGGGGGAAATGTTCAATTGTTTACTACTTAAGACAAACACAGGACCCTGTTTATGACTACGTTTACAGTTTAAAGGTGAAGTAAAATGAGTTTGGTTAAGCTTTAATAGGATGAAGAAGCAGCTCCTCTCAAAAGTAGGGGAGGCTGAAGGTTTAATATATATTACTTTTTACCCCTTTTCATTTTCACTCAAAGAAAACCCACCAAATCCAAACACTCACTCCTGTTTCTGCATCCCTGGCTGTGCGTGCACACAAACAGGAAATAATGATGCAACATTTGATATATTTCCAAATGTTGAGAATGTGACATAACATTTATGTAAATGACAACATGTCACACCAGCTATTATTAGAAAATTATTAAAGGTGCACTTTTCTGACACTGAGGCAATCTGCCATTCCCCCAAACATTAGTGAAACTAGGCTAATCCCACTCTTCAACATTTACCTTCGAATTGTGTGAGGGGAGAATTACAATTATTTTTTTTATATCCAAAAACCTGTGTGCGTGTGTGTGTGTGCATGTGTGCGTGTGCGCGCATATAGGGCAGTAGTGAAAGCAGACACCCAGGAGACACAACGTACAGAAGTGCATTTGGGACAGCAGTTTCTCCCTGTGTATCTAGGACAGTGTGTACACTGTGTGTGTTGGGGGGGGGGGCATATAAAAGTCTCATCCAAAACTGGTAGCATCATTAGTATGCAGGTCAGGTCGCCTGCAGATTAGGTCCAGCTTTCATCACTGCAGTAGACGCTACAGAGTTGTATGTCATGTAGACCTGATGACTTTGGTGTCTGCTGCTCTGTAACCTCTGCAGAGAGACACACAGATTTATTTTAACCTCCACAGCTTTGTTACCGCTGGTACAACAGCTTTCTGTGGCAGTTTGATTGTGTAGTCTTTTGTCCTTGCACTCAACCCTCTTATTTCTTTTCTTACTTGCTGCTCTCACTCTCTCACCTCCTCCTTCTCCCCATCGCGTATCCCACTCTCGTCTTCCCCCCACCTCAATCACCTCCCCTTTATGCCTCCTTTTTTTTATTTCATTGTCTTTCTCTTATCTCCTCTAGTCCCGGTGATCGTGTGCAGGTCACTGACGACTCTAACGAAGAGTGGTGGAAGGTGGGTAATAAATCACACGTGTGTGTGTGTGTGTGTGTGTGTGTGTGTGTGTGTGTGTGTGTGTG
>CALSCE010010635.1:8569473-8622795 GCA_943593645.1 Bovichtus variegatus
GAGAGAGAGAGAGATGAGAGGACGCGCATCATCAGATGTTTAGCAGATTCACTTTCGCCATCATTCCTGCGGTGCGGTTTTTGCTCTTTTTCGTCCCCTCCGCCGGCCGGGTTCGTGACATTTGTGCGGCTCTCGATGTTGTAATCCGGGGGAATATGTGAAGATCATGCTGGCGGTGTGGTGCTTCATGGTCTTTGCTGCAGTGGGCGAGAGGCTTGCGGTCTCAGGTAAGAGAGAGACAACGAGAGAGAGGGAGAGAGAGGGAGGGAGAGAGAGGGAGGTTTGATAAAGAGCGGGAGCACCCTTTTCGTTTCCTTTGCATCCACACCCCCCCTCCTTGCACCAGCACTTTTCTAACCCCGGTGTAGGCTGTGATTGTATTGTAGCGGGAGCTCGGTGTCAACCAGCCCGCTGGCCTGAAAGCACTCTGTCTCCGACGCGGTAAATTTGCTGCATGAACACATTTCCATCGCTGCCATATCGCACATATCTAATGTACTCATAACCATTTCCAGCGGTTTAATCCAATAAACGCTACATGACATGTGTCACTCACCAATCAACGTGTTTTACAGCCTGCTTGATGATTGATGAGATTTGAAGCTACACAGACCCTGTGTATATGTGAATATGATAATCACTCTACTATATAGCCTAATAAACTATTATAACATACATTATTATTTTCCATCAAAACCCTATTATGTCAACAAAATGTCTTAGAATAGAGCAGTGACTGATACAACGTTATTAACTGGTCAGTGGGATAAATTAGGTCACCAAACCATTATCTTACAGAAACAAACAAACTGATCTGAATGCTCACACAGTGTGACTTATTAAAAATATATATCACTTTCAAATCAACCTCTACCGTTTTCTTTGCTTATTACAACACTACCAGGTCCAATTTAGAGAGGTGTGTCCTACCTTGCCAAGCCCTTTACACACTCATAGTAAGAGTGTCTCTGCTACCTGCAGGTGTGGACAGAAGCCCGGTTCAGGATGGAGCTATCTGGGACTGGTTCACCCCGGCAGGGCGGCCGGACAGCGGGGACACTGCCATTAAGGTCACCTATCCAAAGCGGCTGGTGCAAAAGATCGAGTCGGAGGAGGAAATGGCTCATGACTACTTGGATACCAGGGTGAAGAACAGCACCAGGAACACCTTGGTAAGTTGTAACTAATGGTAAAACTCCCCTTTTCGTCAATTTCTCTCTCAAATCCCCAATTCTGTTGTCTGTGAGTCTCAGTCCAGCGGTTTTAATTTGGGTGCACCAAGGGGTCCTTGACAGGGTTTCAGAAATCTCCCAGCAAAATGAGGAGTAGATTAATTTCACTGTCATTTGATTAAAAATAAATGATCCCAGTTGGTCAATGTAATGGCTTTTTAAATCAAAGGATTCATTAGAACCTCACATATGACAGCTTGAACTTTTTTTTCCCTGGACCAATATCACATGAAATAGGGGCCTGCAGCTTAATGTGCAGATCAATACATTTAGGAAACCATTAAAAAGGTTAGAACCATGAAAAAGACCAGATTAAGTCTGGTGCTCATCATCATGATGCATCCTTAATAAAGAAGATCTACTATCGGTGGCATTGTAGCAAGTGTTTGTGGACATACATATATGGGTGTGACAGTAAGACTGAACCTCATTTTACCAGTGCAGCTCTCTGCTGCTCACACAGCTCCTGCTACACAGGGATGACAGTGCTGGGTGGTGTTTCGCAGCAGACTCCGCTCCTTGTGATTTTGACCCAGTTAGTTACTGAAAATCCCTTTGAATGTCCACAGTGAAGTAATGTCAGCTGGGAAACCAAGACAGACAACTTGTTGTTTCACGGCCATTTATTCCCGCCTAAACTCGAGCAGCAACATCTTGCAACAAGTTCTGACTGGAAGTAAAACCTCCTGACATGCTTTGTATACAGTACATGCGTTATAGTACATGCACAGTTTATCAAGGAGCATTTAAATGTTTGGGTGTGTGTATGTAGTGGCCCTCATCTTCATATGTCAAAGCTTAGCCCATCCTGAAATATTGAATAATTATGTCCGATCATCCGGCTGCTGTGCTGAGCCCTCCACTTCTTCATTATTCAGTGGTGTGTTGAAGTGTGTCCCCATTAATTATGAAGCAGGCCTGTGTGAGAAGTGCTGCATGGTCCAAGAGGCTTGAGCACTCCCCATCCCTAATCCCCCCCCCCTTTCTCTCTTTCTGTCATGCTGATATTATGTAGTTCATAACTGAACTGTTATGAAAGAGTACATTAGACTCCTTACACACACACACACACGCACACACACACACACACACACACACACACACACACCTGTTTGAAGACTATAGTTAAGATGAATGTTATTGCCTCTGGAGGAGAAGCTGCTTCGAATAAAAAAAACAACAGCAGCTCACATAATAATATACAGAAGATACAAATGATGACACTGTTCAAGTACACGATGTTTCAGAAGTAGCAGAAGTACCTGTTTCAGCTGGTGCACTTCTCTAGACCTGCTGTGTTTTGTTTTTTTAAATATTTAAGACACTTGGAATGAGGGACATGATAAATTTAGAAGCAGCAGGAGATCATGAGTTGACCTTCTTCTTTCTTTTCTGCCACATCATGCTGCTTTGCAAATAGGCAAGGCTATATGTTTGCCTAACTAGTTTTCTTTTTCTGTTGTGACAAACGATAAGATTCATGTTTTTCTCATGTTTTTGCGTAAAACACTTCATTTGGTTTTAGCACAGATTGGATTACAATTATTTCAAGATTTCAGGCTGAGGTGGGATATGCTGTGCCAGGATATTTATATTATTGGTTGATATCCTGTATCTGAAATGGATTTTATTGGTTACTGAATGGCCTGTATTTTTAATTTTAAGGATAAATCCATGAAGAAAAGCACTCACTGTGAGACCAATTCCCACATAAATGTAGCAGGTTGTTGTTTAACAAAAAGAAGTCAGCCACCTCCCTTGGCATTACTATGATTATTTAAGAATAAATATTGATTTTATAATGAACTAGAAGGGCACTTGGCGAGCACAGACCTCCGCCAAGGCCGTTTCCATTACTGAAAGATAACGTGTGTATCTGCCCCATGATTTGGATCCGCTCCAAGATTTGATGTGTGGCTGTGCTGCCTTCCACAAAGTTTCATGAAAAACCGGACAAGTAGTTTTTCTGTAATCCTGTTGACAAACAAGCCAACAAACCCGACTAAAAACATAATCTCATTATAAACATAAACATAATCTTGGCAGAGGTGATAATGAGTCATTTATATTTTAATATCGTCGTGGCTCTAAAAGGCCCGTTGGAAGATGAAGTTATGATGTGATATAGTTGAAAGCTGCAGAGCATCTTCTAAAAGGACACGGTGGTTAGATAGTTTCGTCAAGAATAACATTTCAATCTCACCTTTTGAACCAACATGGACGAGGAGTCATAAAATGCTCGGGAACATTTTTATTTTAAACATCAATTTCACAATTTCATTGCAACTGTGCAACTCCGTACACTGAGGAAGATAAAGGAAAATGGCTTGTCAAGCACCTTAAGAGCAGTCACACATCATGATCCGAACACAATCGTAAAGCAGGAACAACGTTACTGCACAGAGACAGAAGCCCCGATGGACACCATTCGTCAGCCTCTCCAAGACAGTAGTAAGAAATATGTTGTCCGTACTCCCTGGAGGGAATAATTCCTGGATAGTGATGCGTTTGATTGTAAAAGCCCAGTGATTCATTGCAGCCTGGTTCCTCCAGACTGAGATCAAAGGCACGCTGGCACAGTCAGAGCTGCTGAATAGACACACTGTTTAGTCTGCAGTAAATCTTTCTCTCTCCTGGCCCTGCTTTCTCCCTTCCTCCTCTGGCAACTGTCCATTAAGGGCATTGGCACAGTATGGCTGGATATAGACCATAGAAATGAAGACACAACGTGCTCAACCCACGATTAGCCCTTGAAGGCTGGATGCTGGATCCCTAATGTAAATGATGAACAAATAAAAAGACTAGGACAAGCACTTCACATTTTACTTTTTAATATTGCCATGTCCTGTCCTTGTCTTTAATTTTTTTAAATAAAGACTATACCAGTAACGTTTTCTCCCCTCCTTCAGCTTCCTCCAAACATCTCCATTACAAAATTCCATCTTAGCGCTTTAACAAGCATCGCTCTCTGCACTGACGCCGACCTGAACGCTGGCAGCCAGTGACGATCAATGGAGACTTTATCAATCATAATATTTCAGCTGTCCAGTGGCTTTCAGAGCGTACACACTATTGATTCTGTTGAATCATTCATTGAACTTTTTTTTTTTTACAATCCCTCTGTGGCTTTTACAGAGCGACACTCTTAACCTCAATTGTTTTGTTACACTTTGATGTATCAACTATGAAATCTGTCTGTCACTGTGGGTTTTTTTCAGCCCATCCACTTGGCCCAGAGCTGTTTCCAAGTGGAAGCGTTTGGACACATCTTCACTCTGGACCTGGAGCTAAACCAGTTAGTATTACCATTCAAAAATCATCAGGTCGGCCTTTTTGTACACTCGTATCAGTAGGTGCTCTTAATTCACTGCAGATGTCCTCATTAGCATTTCCCAGCACTTAAGCAAATGCACTTAGCGCCTCTATTATGTTATTTGACAAGATGGGAATACCAATGTGGCAAACACACAGACACACACTGCTGCATGTTTATGAGGTTCCACTGATTTTTATTAACACCACATGTTAATATGTTCACTTAGTCTTTGTGAAATACATTTGAGGGGAGAGCGAGAGGGGGAGAACATCCCTGGTGAAAGCAGTTTTGATTTGATGGTGATCGAGATAATGCTGTGAGAGATGTTGATGGTTTCTCTCCTCTCCTTGCAGTCACCTCCTGTCTTCAGAATATGTGGAACGGCACTTTAACCAGGATGGCAGACCCTCACAGTCGGTGGTAAGACTGATTGCGTGGGGTGGGGATGTGTACTGACAGGATTTTAGTGAGTGAACTTGTCTTTTGGCACAAAGATTTTAGCATATTAATGAGATGACCAGAGCGGCGGTGCAGCATTCGGTTCTTGGGCGGCAGAAACTGAGACTTTGTCACATTTTACACTTGTGCTGTTGCCAGTGAATCTCACGATGCCATGCCTCACGACAGCTCATTATATAACACAATTCCTATAATTGTAATAATAATAAATTTTATTGAGCACTTTAAAAGGTACTCAAAGGCACTTTACATGGTTATAAAAACAGTAAAAGAAACAGTTAAAGCAAACACAATAACATTTAAATAAAACTCTTAAAAAACAACTACATCAGCCAGAGGAAGAGGGAATATATATTTCATATATTTCATATATATTTTATCTAACGCAGATCTGTTTGATTAAAGTCTCATTTTAGAAACAAAAGACTTTTTTTTTTGTTTGCTTTTATCTTTTGAGGCTGATCTTTTATGTGATTGTGATGTTTTATTGAACTTTTAACAGCTTTATCTCATCTTCCCGTATTAACTATTTATAGAAAATGAATTGTGTGCTCTCTGCTTCAAAAGCCGGCTGCCATGTAACTGTTATGATGATGTATGTTACAGTGCTCTACATGCGTGGGTTTTTCCTGTCAGCAGTGTGCATGCATGACTTTCTGCTGTGGCCTTTCTCAGACAGTCAAGAAGAAAGGAAGTGGAAGCCTGTGGTGTAAAACCACAAGCTCAGAGAAAGAATTAAGAGATAATAGGAAAATGGATGAAAGCCTTGACATCTAATGTGACGTGCGCTTGTAAGGACAGACCAGAGGAATGTCACTGCATTCTGCTAGCCAGTAGGGAAAGGCTTTTTTTTTTCTGTCTAAATGTGCCACTCATTGTCCCCCCCCAGCAGTCACCCACCCACCCAGCCAGCCAGCACTCCATGTCTCCACCCACAATAGTGCCAAACTCTCCCTTAGTCCTCCTGACCAATCACAAGCCTGTTTCCATAGCAACGAGTTAGCTCAGCAGTGTCATTAAGTTCTTGGCAGCGAAGAGAATGAAAGAAGAGCGAGAAGGAGGGAAGAGCAGAGCCGACAAGAGAGGAGGAGGGAAAATGAGGAGTGAAATGCCAGTTAATACAAAGGCAAAACGAGTTTTGGTAATTTTGGGGGTGTATATGCGTTCATAGACAATCGGTTTGTTCCCAGAGTGGCGGGAGGGAGAGGAAGCTTAAAATGTCGGGGATGGAGACCTGTGGTTAGGCCAGATTGTTGCTCAGCTGGACGTTGGCCTCACGTGATGCCAGCGATGCTGCTGGACATCGCAGGTGTGATGCATTCAGGGCAGGTCGTCAAAATGCTTCTTAGGGTTCCTACGCAGTATGGAAAGTATTGAATTTGAGTTCAGTCATTTCCAGGTCTGGACAAGAATGGAAAATTGAAAAGAGAATATAGGAAAAGTATTCTGTTTTCTAAGATATAAAATTAAATATATGTATAAAATAGAATTTCTACAAATAAATTAAACATACAAGAAGTGTATTTGTAATGCCGTTTGGATGCCATGCAAAGTGTTAGTTCCCTTCTGTTAATGTAGGGGTTGAAGGTATACAGTAGTTAAATTGACAGAAAACAGAATGACAATGCAGCTTGAAATGCTGTGCATGGATTTTGTCTGAGTTTGGTGTTAATTGATTTGTATGAGGTACAGTACCTAGCTGCAAGCTGGAATTATTTGGCAACATAATAGCATACATAGTCAGAATGTTACAAACATGTTAACGGTTGGATTTTTAAAACCATTTATTTACATAATAAGCATATAGCTATTTTCCCTCAGATGTCAAATATGGTCTGAAAAATATACAGAGAAATCTGGAAATCTTAGACTGGGAAAGTGTGGAATTATGAAATGAAAGATGCATAGGAACCCTCACTTTTGTTTCCATTCAAAGCACTAAAGCGTTGTTTGCCTGAGCTGTTGTGGCAAAGCTGAGACACCCTGCTGAAATCAATTTGATCAAGGTGAACCAGCGTTTCTCGCTTTTCTCACCTTTCCTGGTGGTTCAGCTTTGCTGCTGTGAGTGTTAGCTGGAGACAAAAGCTCGAGCTCTATGGTTGTTATAAAGGCCAGGGAGGAGCAGAGCACAATCCCTTTTTCTACCCTCATCTTGTTTTTCAGTTGCAGCCTGCCGACTATGAAGTCATCCCATGTTAAATTCTCAGATCTAACTGTGTGGGCAACAAGAGTGTTGATTTATGAAGCGATCGTTGCCAAGGGTTTACCTTCCTCTCTATTGTCAGCGAAGCAGAATAAAGTGGAGTAGAGAACAGGACCCAAGTAGGTCAAAAACTGTGCCATAAGCAATGATAGTGGGGGAAGAGGGAGAGGGGAGTCACCTATGCGGAGGTTTTTCCTGAGAGCTGACCTACTATGATACCTAATGAAGTTTAAAAGAGAGCCTGTAGAGCCTGAAGTGTGTCAGTAGAGGTTGTTTCATGAAACCGCGGTGCGTTGTGTCGACAGGGAGGGGAGCACTGCTACTACCAGGGAAGGTTACGAGGTTTACCAGAGTCCTGGGCAGCTCTCTCCACCTGCCACGGCCTGTGGTGAGCCTGACAGTAAACCTTTATTCATAAAATCACTAATTTCTGTACATATGATTACCTAATTGTGCTTAGATGTTAAGTTTTTCTGTGCCCTACTGCTCTGTTCATCACTGCCTTTCTCTTGTTTGTGGTCCTTAGCGGCATGTTTTCTGACGGCTTCTTCTCTTACGGGATTGAGCCCGTTCACAATGGGAGCAATCAGGTAAACCGGAGTGTGATCATTTCTGAATTATTGAGAGTCTAGATGCTGATTTAGTTGTTTTTAGGGCCCAATGTGTTTAATGTCATCTGTATGTCATCTGTTATAGGAGGACGGCGCTCACTTAATCCGCAGGATGCCTGACATCAGACTTTCCCCCCACTGCACAGGTACATAGATGCATTTAAAACAGAAACTACTGACACTCATATCACATCAGAATAATACTGCCTTTAAGTCTTTTCCCATCTTTTTATCTTATCATAAAATGTGATATAACTTCCTCGCCTTCAGTTAGAACCAACCTCCTACCCATTGTTGGAAGAATTTCAAAATAAGTGTTATTTAATTTCCCATAGGTACTTCTTATGTTACTGTCCAATAAACGTCCAACATTGTAGTCTCTTCTATGTTCAGAAAACTCAATTTCTTTTCTCAATAAAATAAAAAAGATAGGAATTCTTCACACCAGTGAGAGAGGACACTTCTACGACGGCGTATAAGGGCCATGTACTTTAGGTAAAAATAATGAAAATACGGAGCCGGGGGAGGGGGGGAATATTTGGAGAAAAACTCAGAACCTCTGAGGTTAAAGTCTTACATTTACGAGAAGGAAACTTGAATATTCTCTGAGATTAAAATGTCACAAATTTATGATAAAAAAATCAGGAAAACTTTTTTTGTCAAGGAACGACATCGCTTCACTCGACAAGGTTGGATCAACCTCATCACACCAGTTTTTTCTCGTAAATGTACCACTTTAATCGCGGATTTGGGAACTGTAATGTTTTGACTGAAAATTGAGATCGTAATGTTTGTCCTGCACCTTACAGCACAAGTAGAAAGTCATATTGCTCTAAGTGCCTGCAGCTCTGCTGCTCTGTGTGTCCAGACTGTACAGAGGACAGTGAGTGGGATAGCAGAGGAGGTGATGGTGATGACAACAGACCGGACCAAATGAGAGAGGAGCAGGTGTCGGGGGGGCTGAGGAGATCCAAAAGATCTGTTCGCAAGCCCTCTGTCCAGACTGAGACCAAATACATTGAGTTGATGGTGGTCAACGACAATGAAATGGTGAGTAAAAAATACTGTTTGCTGCTATTTATGTGGACATCCGATCAGCGCTGGTGGTCTTTGTCGTACAGGGAAATTAGACTGTCCTTGTCAGAGAGGCTGTCTAACAGTGCGTAGATCTGCCAGCGTGGTTTGCATGGCTTACCATCTTGAGGCGACAAATGAAAATAAAGGCTACATTTTGGCTGCTGGAAAACGTTGCTGGGGAGAGGGGCATCTGGAATGCCCTGCTTAGCCTGCTGCGCCTGCAAACCAGCCCCGGATGAGCGGAAGATAATTGATGGATGAATGGATGGGTGGTGGTGGTGGTGGTGGGTGGGGTGGGGGGATGTAATATTCCAAGAAATAACTCCGAGATTAAAGTTGTGAATTTCCGAGAATAAAATCAGAAGTTTACAAAAAAAAACTTGAATATTCCCTGAGATGAAAAAGAACTTGGTACGCAAGGTTGGATCAACCAAATCCAAAGGAGTAAAGACAAAATACAGCTGGAGATAAAGCAAAAGATAGAAAATAGATACAAATACTTGCCAGCATTGTGGGCCGCTGATAACAGTTATTCATGGAAATAGAATCAGTGAAACATTCCTATGAACGTATGCCTTATGTCCAAACGTGTGTGTGTGTGTGTGTGTGCGTGCGTGTGTGGGAGAGTGCACGCGATCCATCTCTTACACCATGTGTGTATCTCCGTGTCTCCACAGTTTGTACAGCTACGTCGCTCTACCAGCCAAACCAAGAACTTTGCCAAAGCAGTGGTCAACATGGCAGATGCGGTAGGAGCTTTGTTTGAAGGAGTATAATCCTCCTACTCTTAAACTCTGCATACACACTCCACTGCCACATGTCAGCAAGTGTTGGTTTATTTCCACATTTGCAAATGTTTTATGCCAGATAGCACACAGAGTATTCACAGCACAGGTGTCGTGCCAGCGAAGCGGTAAACTGATGGGCGTTTTTGGTCCCCAGATCTACAAGGAGCAGTTGAACACGAGGATCGTGCTGGTTGCCATGGAGACATGGACCTCTAAAAATATGATGCCAGTAATGGAAGATCCATTGATAACACTGCAGAACTTCATGAAATACAGGAAAGACAACATCAAAGATCAGAGCGATGTCGTCCATCTTTTCTCGTAAGAGGGATCTAATATCTGGAGAATTAAGGCGTCTTTGATGTTTGGGTGCTCGTTGAGGTTTCATTTTAAATGATGGTATCTTTCCCTTGCACCTCAGAGGGCGTACATTTCACAGTAGCCGCAGTGGGACGGCTTACACAGGAGGGGTGTGCTCTCTGATAAGGGGAGGAGGCATCAACGAGGTGAGGAAAATCTAAACATCTATATATTGTATTTTCTGTTGCACCAACAGGGATTTGTTCAAACTAAAGATTATGGTTTCGCTAGATGTAGGTAAAAATCATTCAACCAGATTTCAATGTTATCTCGTATTTGTTGCACAATTTAAATGAAGCTATTGAATAGTAAAAAGAAATAAGTTTAATGATTTAAACTATTGTTGAACATTAGTTTAAATGACCATAAGGTTTTTATATTGAACCTCCTCAACTGTTATTTTTAAAGTTTTAAATCAAGCTTTAAGGAAAGGTTTGCATATCAAACGGTTTAATTATTTAAATATTTAAGATTTCAAGTTTGGTTATTTGATAAACCGTGATGTAAGGAATAGTTTGACATTTTGGGAAATATGCTTATTTATATTCTTCCTGAGATTTAGATGAGAAGATTGCTCATGTTTCTATGGTAAATATGTAGCTTGACAGTTAGTTCAGCATAAAGACTGGAAACGACAGAAAACATCTAGCTTGGTACGTATGTTTTGTACCATTGTTCTTCTCTTTGCAAGAAAGGAAATAAGCACGTTTAAAAAAATAATTCTAAATATTCCTCCTGTTTTTTTGTACATCCTGGTTGGTGAAACCAGGATGTTTTTATACCAATGTTGTCCATATGTTACAATAAAACTCTCATGTGTGGATTTCTATGTTTAATTGTTGCAGTATGGGAATGTGGGAGCGGTGGCCGTCACTTTGTGCCAGAGTCTCGGCCAAAACATCGGCATGAGGTGGAACAACATACGCAACTCTGCAGGTAAAAGATAACAGGGAATGTGCATGGGGGAGGATAGAGCGATCTATAAACCAAGGGTCGAACTGAATAAAGTATCAAAGCAAGAGAGCAAGATCAGGGAGGGAAGGATGGAGGCAGGCAGGGACAGTATTGGGGGTATTGTGGATATCTCTGTCCAGCAGTTCTGTAATTAGACTTCTCCATTAGGTGATTAGTCACCTGTGTCCAAGGCGGAGGGGATGGTTGTAAGAGCATTGCTGCCACTGAACAATGGGCTCCGTGATTAATGTTGAAGAGCCATCAGGTCCATTACTCAATGCCAGGACAAGATCTCAGTGCACACGATATGCTCTCCATATCTCTGTCACTAGGTATCAGTTCTATAGAAACTCTATTCTTTGCTGATCATAAATCTTTTTTCTCAAGACTTGCTGCGGCATGTGCGAGTGTCACAGCTCGGGTGGTAAATGCTGATGTTATTTCTTTCACATTATTTATTTAAGTTCCCCCCCTCTCACGAGTGCTTTTCTTCCTCCTGGTCTTCTTCACAGGGGACTGCAGGTGCCCAGACGCCTGGCTGGGCTGCATCATGGAAGACACGGGGTAAAGATCCACATCTTCTCTCTGTTTGTTGACACCATTAAACAACGGGACTGTTTTCTTGTCACGCGCCCCCTAAACTGCGATGCATGCCGTTCATTTCACTCAATTAGACAATTAAACACCTGTAACAGAGGGATGCTTTGACTTTTTCTCAGTCTTCAATGAGCAAAGCCTGTGATGATCACGGCTTGTATTTAATGCGTCAAGAAAATGTGTTGAAACATGAGACATCATCATGCCGACCACCTTGAGAGAATTCCAAATTGAATTTAAAGTATTTACTATACAGTATGCGTGATTTGGCTCTACTGACCAGATGGAACAACACAGATTTCAATTATTCATTTGAGCAATATCCAACTACAGATGGTAACATTTGTGTCCGATTCCAAAGTAATGGCGCACACAGCCACTTTGGAGCCAGTGGATTTGGCATTCCTTATTGGCAGAACCATGGCAAATCTTTATTTTATTTATTTTTTTCATCTCCTGCTCTCCATCTTTGTCTGTGTATGTGTGTGTGTGTGTGTGCGTGTGTGTGTGTGTGTGCAGATACTATCTTCCCAGAAAGTTTTCTCGCTGCAGTGTTGATGAGTACACCCAGTTCCTGCTCCAGGGGGGCGGGAGCTGCCTCTTCAACAAGCCAAACAAGGTGAGGGCCATGTGGGGATGTAGGATGTGGTGAGAGGAGCCTCTGTGCATCATATTTATAGACTAATTAATTTTCAGACATTTCTCCCTCACTCCCCTCTTTCAAAACCCACCTATTTAAATCAGCTTCAAATATGTGATCTCCTATATTACTGACATATTTCATCTCTAGTCCATCTGCCTCCCACTCATATAATATATGTTCTCATATATGTCCGCCTCTGTATCCATCAGCTGTTGGACCCTCCAGAGTGTGGGAATGGCTTTGTGGAGCCAGGGGAAGAGTGTGATTGTGGATCGCAGGTGGTGAGTACCCAGTTGGACATCATGCATGAAAGTCAGCTCTTACTGTAAGAGCAGAGCCTAACGTTCGTTGTCTGTGGCTGCAGGAGTGCGCCCGTAGCGGAGGAGCCTGCTGTAAAAAGTGCACACTTACCCACGATGCCATGTGCAGTAACGGACTCTGCTGCAGTGGCTGCAAGGTGAGCCCACCTATATAACAAGGAGACGAAAAAAGTGAACTAAATCTATACAGATGGGTGACAAATTAAAGGGAAAACCAACATGAAGAGTGTTAGTATGGAGTCAGGCTACCACAAGCCTCCAGAACAGCTTCAGTGCTTCTTGTCAAGTCTGTGGAACTCCATTGGAGGGATGAACCACCTTTATTTAATCAGGTAATCTCATTGAGATCAAGTAAGTAAGTACAGAAGATAGAAATAAAAACAAACATAGCCAGATATAACAAAAGGCCATATGGCACCCGAGACAATCATAGACATATTTAAATAGAATATAACGAAGATGAAAGTTTATATTATATACCGTAATTTGATGGTGATGGGGAGCATTGTCTTACACCTACACGTCTTACACGTGTAGAGTCAACAGTTGCTGTAGAGTCACACCTATCGTCCATAGGTGTGAAGCTGGGTTGAGGCCTGGTTACTGTAAAGGCCTTAGCATTTTATTCACATCATGTTCACACTCACCAACCATTCAGTGAGCCCTGGTGCATGGAAGCATCTGCATTGCATATGTTTCTCCGCTCTTTTACTCAGGTTTTTCCTTTAATTTATCACCCGTCGGGTTGGAAAATAGAGAATTTGAAAACACATAACGTGAAAATAGTGGCAGTAATAGTTTGTATCTGCATGCGCTAATCATTCTTTTGGACCGACTAAAACATCAGGCATCCTGTTCTTTGGTTTTGCTCAAGCTGGCAGGAATAAGAAATTAATTCTGGAGATATGGTTTGCGTTGAGATTTAAACCTCTACAGCCTTCATCTTAGTGTCAAGGGATTCATGTTATGTGCCCCAATATACAGTACTTTTCCCCAAATATAGATCACACAAACAATTGAGTTAAACTGAATGCAATAAAAGTCAAAAAAGAAAAAGTGCACAACATGCATGATTAATGCAAGTGACTTATCCAGCATTTTTTTTTTGCTGTGACCTAGTATGAGCGGAGAGGCGTGGTATGTCGAGGGGCTGTGAATGACTGTGATATCCCAGAGACCTGCACCGGAGACTCCAGCCAGGTAGAGTTGACTGTAATGTAACACTGGGGGGTAAAAAACTGCAAGACAAAGCAGAATATCCAGAACATTAAGTACTTTTCTTCTTTTGCAGTGTCCTCATAATGTGCACAAGCTGGATGGTTACATGTGTGATACGAGTCAGGTAAGGACTGCAGCATGTTCTCTCGCCTGCAGCTCACTCTGATGTCTGATGTTTACTAGATTATTGTTGTTGCTTTTCTTCAGGGCCGCTGTTACGGTGGACGATGCAGGACTCGTGATGGACAGTGTAGGGGACTCTGGGGTTATAGTAAGTATAGAGCACATGCAGCTTGCACCTGGAAAGGCTGTGTTTTATAAAAGCTTTGTAGTCTTATTTTCTTTGCAACAGTCTAACTTCTATCTTTCTTGGTCCTCGCAGATTCAGCAGATAGGTTTTGTTATGAGAAGCTGAACGCTGAGGGGACAGAGAAAGGCAACTGTGGCCCGGGTCCTGAGGGCCAGGGCTGGCTGCAGTGCAACAAGCCGTGAGTCTGCTGAAGATTAAGAGTGTGTTCGCTCTGTTCTGCTTTGTTTTTTGCAAGATAAGTGGTGCTTTAACAGCATTTAGTGCAGATAATGCACTGCTCAGGTTTGAGTCTTTACTGAAGATAAGGCTGGCTTTATTTGATCATACTCAACAAACACCATGAATAGACCAAAACCAACAATATTTTTTTCTATTATTAAATGCTGTACAGTCTGTCTGTGTAGCCAACGCATTGCTTACACTTCTGAGTCATAAAATTGCACTGTTTTATAAAAAAAAAAGTATTAAAACACCTAAAAGAGCCTTACTGTTGAATTCTAAAGACTGAAGCCTGTTATAACTGTATTGCAAAAAAAGGCCAAAATCATGTGTTCTTGACTTAAAAACACAACAAAGTGAAATATTGTGAACGCAGCCCACATTTGATGCCCATTTATCTCTGCCATTCATTCTTTCCTGTTTAGGGACGTCTTATGCGGTTTCCTGTTCTGTGCCAACGTGACAATGAAGCCAAAGTTCGGAGACCTGCAGGGTGAGGTGACCAGCTTCACCCTCTACCACCAGAACAAGTACCTGGACTGCAGGTAAGTGGGTCACACATGAACATTAGAATAGCATGTTCCTAATGGATCCTCCTCTGCCATCTGTCTGACATGTTTTGATGCTTCCCTCAGAGGCGGCCATGCTCTGCTGGAGGACGGCTCTGACCTGGGCTATGTGGAGGAAGGCACTCCCTGCGGTCCCAACATGATGTGTTTGGAGCGACGCTGCCTCCCTGTGGCAGCGTTCAACCTCAGCACCTGCTCGGGATCCAACTATGGCCGCATCTGCTCTGACCACGGGGTAAAAAAAATTCTTTCATATAAATGACATGCACTCAGTGGCCATTTTGTTAGGTACACCAGTGCAATCTAATGCAATCTAATACGACAGCCTCGTCATCTTTATGAAGATCATTATGCTTTTGGTGGCATTGACAATAATTGTATTATATTTTTATTACTGACATCATAGTTTTGTTTGGATTATTTCAGTTGTTTTTGTTTTTCAAACCAAAGCTCATGCTGACCCATCTCATTAAATTTATATACTGAAAACAAAAGAAAGAAACAAAAGAAAAGAAAATATATCTATATTACATACAAAAAGTCCCAAACTTTTGAATATTTATTTATTTTTTTAATACCCATGTGTGTTACACTTTTTCATTTCCTTTTTAAAACTATTCCTAACACTTAGTCCTTTGACTGTCACCATCTTTGTTTTGCATTTGAACTAATATCATTTTATGTTGTATGTACATTTATGACCTAAATGCACATACAATCTAATTAACACCTCCATGATAGTTTTAACAAAAATGGAACATTATGTGTAAAGCTGATGATTTAATATCAATTTAATAACTATAATTTAACAAGTTTTAGGACCTGTTTCACATTTACATATAGGTGATATATATACATTGTTTTTGCTTGAAAGTTTTCCTCTTCTTTGTCATATATCAAATAAGCATTTTCCGGTCAAATGTGAAAATGTGATGTGAAACATCTTTGAAATGTTGTTAAAACATTGGTTATATATCACCAAAATGACTTTTCTTTCTTTCTTTCAGTTTTTTAAAATGACAAAATGCATTGTTACTACATACACTGGAAATATAAATGGATATGTAAGCAATGAGAGAAAAACAGAGACATGGTTTCTGTTACGTCTTCAAAGCCAGGGATAATAACTACAAAAGAAATGATGTTGTACCAAGAATATAGTCTGATACATATATATATATATATAGTAAATAATATATATATATATATATATATAAGTAACTACATACATCAAGAGAGGGAGAAAAAAAGAAGAATACTTGTAGTAGTTTGGCTTCACCATGTTACAGTGAGATAATTGGACCAAATAATTTTCTTTTAAAATTCCGCCGTGTTTTAACATTGATTCATAGAAGTCTTTTGACCTGCGTCTCACTAAATCTGTGCTTACTGGCTGCATTGTAGTTTTAACATCTTTGTAGTTTTAACATCTTTGTAGTTTTAACATCTTTCTCTGTTCGTCTTTTTCTATTAGCAGCTATCGCTCTTGATTTCTCATCTCTCTCTCTCTCCCTCTCATCTCTCCCTCTCTCTCTCTCTCCTGTAGACCTGCAGTAATGAGGTGAAGTGTATCTGTGACAGGGACTACACAGGGAAGGACTGCAGTGTCTTTGATCCCATCCCTGAGCCAACAGTCCCCACGGGCCCAGAGAAGAAAGGTCCATAGCGCCTCACAAGCTGCCCATGTCTCTCTTTCTGTCTGCCTCTCATATCCCCCTCATAGTCTCTACCCATCATCACTGTAGCTTCTCTATGTACTGAAGCGGAGCACAGTATCTCGTCCTTAAACACAGAGAGTAGTTCACCTGATTATTGTGAGAAAGTTAAAGGGATAGTTGGGATTGTTTGAAGTGGGGTTGTATCTGGTACTTATCCACAGTGAGTGGGCGGCGGCAGCAGCAAAAGGTTAGTTTAGCCACCTAAAACTATCAATGTCTGTTTAAGTGTACACTATATTTCAAATATTTTCAGCACTTTACCTTGCTGCCAGACAGCCCTTTTCCGATGGATAACTGATATCCATCTATGTCCCTGCCATAGCCACCAGACTCCATTGACAAAACCAGTCATTTCACCTTGCAGAACACCGCTGCCTCGATTTATTTTGTTAGTGTTATTGTGTGACTTTGTTGAATCCAAACTTACCAAAGTCTTACAATTACACTAAAAAACGAACCGATCAACAACGCTTTTACCAGCTGTTTTTGTCAATGGAGTCTGGTGGCAGTTCCCTGTGGGAAAGGGCTGTCTGACAGCAAGGTAAAGTGCTGGAAATATTCTCAATATAGCGTACACTTAAACTGATATAGATTTCTTTTAGGTGACCTTTTCAGGTGTCTACTATATGCTTTGCTGCTGTACACAGCAGTACATTGGTTAGCTTCTGTGCCGGTACTCTGTCTGCTTCTCCAAAGTGGGGCCTTGCTGACCGCCATCTACTGTCGTTAGTGCGCTGACTATGGATCAGTAGCTCATAAACCCCACTTCAAAACATCCAAACTCCCTTTAACATCAGTATTTAGACCACACAGTGTTTTCCTTCCTGCTGAGTCTTGGTTTCAATGTTGGAAGTGTGGGTGTGTGTTGAGACAAGTTTAGAGCATATGTGCACGTACAGTATGTTAGTGTATGTGTGTGTGTATGGTAGTACTGTATGTCTTGCAGGCACACTGCCATCTTCAAGTGTCTTCCTTACTTTCTTGCAGTCTGCCAATGACACAGAGCAATAGAGCAGCTGCTCTCATAGGGCCATAAAAGCACCCTGAGCAAGAGGGTGTCCAGCTGAAAGAGCAGGAGAGGGGGAATAAGAACAAAGTAATAAAACTCTCTCCTTTGGTTTTTTCTTTTGTTACTGTTGTCTCCCTGACCTCCCTCGCTCACCCGCCCGTTCTCCCACCTCCACCCCACGTGCTGGTATCCTGCTTTCCTTCATCTCTCTTTCTCTGTCTGCAGGTATCTTACCATCTCTCTCTCTCTCTCTCCCTCTCTCTCTCAGTCTCTCTCTCCCTCTCTCTCTCTGTTGTTGTTGATGTACAGTGTTGATGCTGTCCTCTGACGTGTGTTTTTTAGTGGTGTTGTTTTGTTTCTGCCCCTCCTCCTCCTCCTCCTCCTCTTCCTCCTCCGCACCCTTCCTCCCTACTCCTTCCTCTGCGCAGGTCCCAGTGGCACCAATATCATAATAGGTTCCATCGCAGGTGCTATTCTCCTGGCAGCTATAGTCCTAGGGGGAACAGGATGGGGATTTAAGTAAGAGTTCTGGCATGCCTTTGTGTACCTGTCTGCTTCTACCTAAAGGAACCCCCGCTCCTCCCATCTCACCCCTCTAGAATACTAGATACTAGATGCCCGTTTGCAACTCATCGCCCAACCGGGGGAGGGGAGTCTAAGCTTGACCATGCTAATGCTTCCTGAGGCGTCAAAATCCGTACGCAACGTGACACCGTTCTTTTTCTTTTCTTTTATCGACTCATTAATTAACCCTGAGCTCCGTCCCGCACCTTTCTGTCCCTTTTATTGTACTGACCGAGACATTCATCTGCCAGAGACCACTGCAGTACTTCTCTCAAGTCCACTACATTGATTTGCCTTTTATGAAAAAGTGTAATGGTACAGTGGATAAAACACCCCTTCTTTTTTTTATATACAGTATATATATATATATAATTTTTACCATTGGTGCTCTTTTAGCCTGCATTATCCAGTTTTTCTCCAACAGGCAGAATGTTAACCTTAAATGCGCTCTCTGATGTGCTTCTTCTGCACTGTTCCACCTGTGCATGCTTGTTATTGTTCACTCCTCATACTCTGACCTAAAAGGACTGCTCCTACTTTACTCACAGTTAGATTCATAAGATAGTTGTGGCTGATGAAAAGCGCTGTGAATTAAAAAGCATCATTTAAAATTAAACTTAAAGCATGTGTCCAGTCCTTTTAGGTCCAGAGGTGAGTGTGCATGTTTGCATGAGCTGTAAGAAGTCATCTCTCCCGAGTCACACCTCTGGCTTAGAGGGTGGGTGTAGAAGTTTGTAGCACCTTGTCAGACTCTATGGGGCTGAGAGGGTTAGTGCCATGACCTCTGTTGACCTGCTGCATGTGATGTCATCACTATAATCTGGCAAGAAAGATTTTGGTGCGGGCTGGTGGATGAATAATGCATTGAATGTTGTTGAGTTGTAAGCTTGGAGAAAAATGTAAAGCGGTCCGGTTGTTTTAACGACAGCGGCGACAACAATAATACCATTTAGAAGTGCTTGGGGGATGGGAATGAATGAATTGTCTATTGCCATTTTCTGTTTGTCCTAGCACAAACAGAAAATGAAAATTTTATCAGTTCTAACTGTAAATGAATGATATTTTACTTGTGCAGTTATACCTTTTATTGCTTATTTGTTCTTTAAATGTCATGCAATTTGACTGCAAGATGATCAGTCATTAGTCAGTCCAGTTGATGTTTGTGTTTTTGTCTTTTCTCTTGACGTGTGCTCATGGGATGCAGGAACATTCGGAGAGGAAGGTATAACCTTGCAGGACCACGACCATGTGATATTCTGTCGGTGGAGCAGCATCACAAAACACCCCACCCTAAAGTCCCTCAGCATGGCTACTTACTCCTCCATTCAACATCTGAAGTTCATCCCTCGGTCATCCCTACAGGGCACCATGTGACCCGTGCATCTCACTGCTCCTTTCGCTTGACTGATTCATCCCATTTCAATTCTCTCTTTAAAAAAACAACTCATTGTCTCCAATCCCATAATATTCCCTTCATCATTGTAAAGCAGAATGGCTTTTTCCATTTCTCAATCATCTTCCTCTTATACTGTACAACAGTAGTTCGTATTCTCTCTGTTAACTATCTCGGTTTTCACTTCTCTTTCAGATCGGGTGGAGGATAAGATGTCTTTCTGTCTTTCTGTCTCTCTGTCCTGTCTACTCCTGTCTTTCTCCTCGCACTGTGTCGTTTCCACATCAGAGAAGAGGGGAACAAAAAAAAAGTCTTCCACTCCTGTCCCGAAATTTCTCCAAACCTCTACTGAATATCGTTTCCTCCACGCCCCTCGTCTGTCCTGCCTGGCTCCCTCCTCCTCTGGGCCTGTGGAGCTCCTCTCACCATACCAGCCAAATCATCCGTGTGTGGCTGCTTCCTGCATGGCCGCTGAGAACTGTGTCCGGGCCACGCCTAGAGCGCGCAGGTGGCTCTTCCTGTGGGAGACACCGTGGTCTTCCTCCAGTCCAGTGGCTCGAAGAATGTGTTTCGGTGTCTGTGCACCTCCTTTAATCACATCTTGAACAGTCTGATGAAGAACATATCAACGGTGGACCAATTTAATGTGAGACATGTCTTTCCAATGCCTGCCTGCCTGCATACAAACTAAACTGGCCACCTACTGAGTCCACAGTTAAATGTTGGACTAGCACACACACACAGCACACATCTAATAGACTGAAATAATGTTACAGGAGCTCAATAGTTTCCTTTTATGTTAAAGGAGGAGCTGAGGCACACTTGCCCCAAGGCCAGGCAGTGACATCTCAAAGTGGACAATTTTCTGTTTTAATTGACAAAGTGTGGCAACCGTACATTGGACTGTTGTTCGCATGTTTTCCAAAGAGAGTCTGAGAAAGGACTAATGATCATTTAAAACCAGTCAGCCACTAGCCAGAGCCCAGACTGATACTGAGTTTATGTCCATTGTTATTTGTCCTCTTACCTTGAGGCATCCTACCTGCCCCCTCCACAAGTTTTCAGGTACAAAAAGGGAAGCTAGGTGTTATGGTTTTGGGATCATTTTAAACAACTGAACTATGAAGCAGCAGAGACCGTAACTTAGTGTTTTCAACCAACATACATTCCACTATATCTGTCTGTGTGCGTGCGTGCGTGCTCATCACTTTCAGGCCTAAAGTTTGTACACTTACGTACGAAGGTTGACTCTGTATGTCTGATTTTTAAAGAAAGTAAGAATGTATGTGTGTTTACATTAGTGTTAGGGGCAGTTTTGTCCATGTACACCTTAACACAGGTAGATTGGCAGATTTTTAGAATATCATCTCTTTCTACAAACTGTTGTGCGCTGCAGCCATGGAACCATAAAGGCAGCACATTAATAAAGAATTAAACCGTTTTTATTTCATGTATCTACAGAAAAACGAGCACTAGCCAATTGTATGCACACCTATCTGTAAATATGTGCAAGATATACTGAATGTTAAATGCACTGTATAAAGATTTATTTAAAAGCTATGTTAAAAATAATGAGTTGTATCCGTTTCAAACATATAGCTGTCAGTCTCTTGACAGGACCCGCATCTGCAAATCTCTCATGTAGTCAACGCTGTCCATGCATCTTTTAATGTGGCATTACAGCCAAGCTAGCTGTCTCGCATCGTTCTTATCATTCCAGCTATCACTTTAATGTCCAGAATCTTTTGTACATGTGTTGATAGCCCTGAGCTCTGGGTGAACACCTCAGCCAAGAGGCTGTGTAATGATCCCCACTGTAAATGAGATTAAAGAGATCTAGTTTGGGTCCAGGATGCAGCTTGTCTGAAACTGTATGCGTGTATGAGGTCAGTTTGGTTCATTTGAGCTTTGCACTATGGCAGATGCACTATTGTTATTATTACAAAATGTACAGAGTTGGTATCAAATACAATCTGTTTGATTTTAAAGTTTAGGGTAAAAAATAAAAATAAAAAAAAGAGAAAATAAGACACATCATATCCCATATTTTTAGATGAATTTTTGAATTGAGACAAAAAGAGAGGAATTAACTAAGGCTTGTAGTTGATTTGAAATGGAAGGAAAATAAAATACAAAAAAAATGAAACCACCCCTCTTACTCTCGCTGCCTTGCTTTTATGGAGTTTATAGTTGATGGCTTTAATAGATGGTTAGACTTTAAAGTTTCATGCTTTGGTTGCCTGCTTCTGTAAGACATTTTTAAATATCATAATTATCCTCATTTTAAATTACAGTGGTTATGAAACACAGTAATTAAGGGCAAAACAGTGTAAACTATACATTAATATTGTTTACTTGAATTATGTACCACTTGAGGAGCTTTAATCTGGGGCTTCGACTGACAATTATTTTTATCATTAATGTGTCGGTTATTTCTTTTGTCTATAAAATCAAATATTAACAAACATCAGAGCCCAAACTGGTTTGGTTTGGTCAGACTTAACAGACTAAAACCTGGTATTCAATTTATGATATGAAACAGAAAAAAAGCAGCAAATCCTCACATTTGTGAAGCTGGAACGAGCTTCATTATAAACTACTCATCGATCATCAAAATCGGTCAAACTTAATTAGTTGTTGCGCTTCCTGAATTTTTGAAGATCTTGTTGATATTAAGTGACAAAAAAACAAAAAAAAGTATATTAAAATATTACTTTAATCATGAGCAAATTATTACAACAACAACCACCCAGTTTGTGGTTGAGAAATCGTTCAGCGTAAGAAAAGCTGCGTGTCACCTTCCTTAAACCGCGGCACAGAGGCATTCAGCTTTCATTAAATAAAAACTGCAGAACAGTCCTTGACAGGTATTTGCATATGGGCATATAAAAATAAGAGTTTTAAAAGGCTGATGACAGCCAAGACAGAATATGTTGATCTTTGATCTTGATCAACATGACGGATGAGTTTGTCCTTTTATTCTTCAGCTGGGTGAACACAGCTGAGTTGGGCTTTTTCTGCTAAATACTCTTGTACTGTTGGGAATGTCGGTGTCTGCCCGTAAGGAGGTCAGCATTCTTTGGTTTGTTGTCATGAAAGGTGGGACGTGGGCCAGATAAGGAAGCGTTCTGCACAGGAAACGTGGACAGATGTCATTCTGCAACCTCTCCGGCGTCCCACTTAGTTTTGGGTTCTTGCCACCACTCAGCCATGAAGGACTCCTCGTAGTCTCCCATACCCTCAAACTCAGCGTCAGGATGCTGCGTGTGCATGGAGGCCCTTTCTTCTGAACTTACCTCGTCCTTAAAAGGTAACACAAAACACTTACAGTCAACAACAAGCAAATATTTTGCTATTTTATTTCCATTCTGTGTGGAAAATCTCATACTTTTTTATAAATCTGTCACTTTTGCACCCTGTAATTCAGCCTAAACTCTCACAGTCCTCCTTCCCAACCCTCAGGTCCAGGCAGTGTGTAGAGATGGGAGGGGCTGACCTGAGTTAAATGGATGTGGCACAGCCTCAGTGGCCAACACCTCACAGCCACATACCACACGCTGCTGGCGGAAAGCACAGCCCCCCTCCTGCTTTCTCTTCCGCAGCCTTCATCCCCTTTCTCTCCCTTTCATTCTCAGACTTTTTTTCCTCATGCTCCCCTTTCCATAACCTCAACAGCAGTTTGCACTTAGTCGGCTAGTTTACTCCTCCAAAGTAAAAGTTTAGATTGCCACAGATATTTTAGAATATCTGATAAACTTGAATTAAATGTCCAAACTCCAACTAGTTCAGCCGATTTAGTTGTTGTTGAGACAAGTTAAGGAGTCAGTTCACAAAAACATATTTTCATACCTGTGTAGCCCTAGAGTTGTCTAGTCATGCAGACGCTTTGGGTTTTTCTGAGGTTTTGAGATGTCTGTCTCTAGCCACCACCCCAGCACAATGGAGGTGGATGGAATTGTCTTTGTGTAGTTAAAAAAAATCTCTTGGAGGGATATCTGAAAACCCTATCAGATTAAATCTGTATAGGGAGATACCGCTACTTGGAGTAAGGGAAAAACATATCTAATTTGAAATTAATAATCCATCTTTTTTCTAACTAGCAGATTATAGCAATAATGATGCTGAAATCTATTGTGTCTTTAAGGACATTTCTATGTGCATAGACATTTAATACACTCAACAATTGTGCAGCTACAAGTGGATTTGGTCTGGTATAACAAGTAGTTTAAGTTGGCTAATGTTAGCAGACTTTAAGGAGATGTAACAGACATTACTGTGCTCTTTTTCAGCTACTGCTACAATGTTTCAGCATTTAACATTATTTTATAATTGGCACTTTCGGCTGCAGTGGTGCTGTTTAAAAAAACAAAAAGAAAACAGTTTGATTGCGAAAAGGGAGAACTAAATGTGACTTCATCTGGACTCAAAGCATGGTTGCTGTGCTTACTAGATCACTCTGCTGCCCAGTAGCAACATACCTCATCGTCAGTTTGTAGGTAGTTCAGTGCAAACTCCAGCATCTCTTTCTGCTTGGTTGTCTCGTTAAAGTACCTCACGGCCTCCTGAAAAACAAAAGGGACATCAGCTCTCGTGTTGACCCGAGCAGCAGGCGAGAACAAGCCCACGTCAGATTGTTTTATAGCTCGCCGCTAAGCAAAACAAGTTTGGCCTGTTGTCAATCTGTTTACTGCTTTTTTTCTTTTGCCTCTCAGTGTGGAAGCCTTGAAGTATTTCGACATTAACAACTTTATTTGAAGCTGGGGCAGCTTGAGAAGGCAGAGACATTCCCCACACAGAGCTTGTACGCTGCAGCTGATGTCATGTCTGTCTTTACGAGACTACATGGCTTTCTAATTACCACTCTGAGATTGTGTTAATCTTCACGCCAAGACCGCTTCATGCTAAAGTTTTCCTGCTTTGGTTTTATTACAGCCAGTGTGAAAAGTCCTGAAACTTTCAGCTGACTCTGGTTCACTCAGCAAAGTCCAGGAAGTAACAAAAGAGAACAGTAACAAGGTCTTTGTTTCACTCACGGGCCGAGGCTGGAAGTCACTTTCCTCGAGTCCCCACTGCTCCCTGTAGAAGCGATAGTACGCTACATTTTGTTGCATCACCTGGTCTTTACGGTCAAACAGCATGTAACTGGCTGCACACGGAGCAGCGTTCTTTACATCATTCACTGTAGAGGGTCACAAAAGAACACATGTTGAAACAGTCTTACACATATTGCTGTCAAAAGCCTGAATTCAGAGTCATAGTTCTTACATTTATAATAGGAAAACTGGAGGTAGTGATACATGGTGGCGACAAACTTCTCCACAAAGAAGCCTCCAACGTTGGGTGTCAGGTGCTCTTCACATTTTACTTTACATTTCAGCACATCAGTGTAGAGATCTGAGGGAACAGCAATATTATTATTATTATTATTATTATTATTATAATATTATATTCTTATGTAAAACACTCTCAACTGAAACCAGTCTTAAATTCTTACGGGGAGACACTACAGGTGAATAGATATCTAAAAAAAAAAAAAAGCGTTTTCTGAATGTTTAAATATGCAAATGAGGCATTTTCTTATTAAATATGCAGTAATTTGCACAGATTTCCGAACAGAAATCTGAACATTGGATAAGGCCAGGTTTAAAATTCTTGTTTTATTTTGTTGAGTCAAAGTCAAAGGTTTTTACAGACAGAATGTGGGATATCTCTCTGTATTACTCCATAAATCAGAAAATACTGTGAACAGCCATAAAAAAAAAAATTATAATTTCGCCATGTCTTACGGAATAAAACGTTATAGTTAGATTTAGATAGATAAATAAATATACTTTATTGATTCTAAATTGGTACATTCTTCTGTTACAGCAGCAGGTTGTCAGACATTGCACAGGAGTATAAACTACACATTAAACATACATACATACATACATACATACATACATATATGTATATATATATATATATATATATTGAGTATCTATAGAATACAAAATATAAAATATAAAGAAATAAGTTAAAATACACTATACTATACCAAACTAAAACATACTATATAAATAGTCAGGCTATGAATGATATATGAACAAACCCCTCTGTAAAAAACCTTCAGAATATAGATATGAATGAAACTGAAGTGTGTCGTGTGTAAGTGCTACAGAAGTGGAGATTTCTTTGGGATGTTTTCTTTCCACTAGTCTGAAAGAAGACATGTAATGGAAGCAAAAAGATCTGGAAAATTGATGTTTTTCCCCTGGGGGTGTGTCGCCTTACCTGCCAGGGTGGGATAAAAGTCTTTGAACTCCACGATCTCATATGAGCCTTCACAGCCGGCCGAGCAGAGACTGTATATTTCAAAGTACTGCGTGGCGGCCAGCTCCATGTTTCGGGCACTGTTGCTGAAGTCTCCGTTGTTGTAAAGCGTCACACTCTTCAGGAAAACACTCTGGATAACAAAGAGAGATGTGTTGGTAAAAGTTTGAATAGTTTAGCATGTGTTGAATTGGCACACTGGATCGTAACGTTAATCTACGAACTTCATACGGCTGCTCCTCGTGGTCGATGAGATATTCTTCCACATCGAACAGCGTCTTGTAGTAGTTCATGTTCTTAGTCAAATAAGGATCATTTGGGTTCCTCTTCAGGAAGGTGTGAGCAGCTGACACAGCCTTCTCCGGGTTGTTGAGCTGAGGAAGAACAGATCGCTTTACAATGGACATCACAGTATTTTAACACCATCTCTCTCACTGGCATCATCGTGGATCCCTGATGTCAGAACAGGAATTCTTGTTGAGTCAGTAAATAGAAAACTAAGGTGGTGCTGTTTGCAGAAATGTGAAATGAATAGGGGGAAAATGTGAGGTAACCTTATCTAAGTGTCATAAACACTTCTCTCCTTTTGATGCTGATGATAATTGCATATCCATGGTTCAAATACAGTCAGTATTATTAAAGTCATGGGAGTCCTGTAAACCTGCTTAAATGCATGTTTGTTGATCTGTTTGATGCCCAGATGGAGAGCTTAGCTTCACCTTTTAATTTACCAGAAAAAACACTATAAACCAATCCAGGTTTCAGTACGTTGCTATGGTGAAGGAGCTTCTGGAGGATCACAGCAGAGCTCACAGGTTTCTGCTGGTGGCTGTTTATTACCCTAACAGAATAAATGTTGCCTACAATAACACTGGAGAATACCCTGCAGATCTTTACACACTTTATGAAACCAAAAATGAGACCAGTCTTTTTGCCTTGTAAGCAGTCCCCATCACCCCGCCTGGCAGAGAAAAATAAGGGGATTGTTTTGGGGGAACAGTGGAAGAGACGTGGCACAAGCTCAACTGCTGCTCGGTCTGCAGGAGGGCGCAACAAAGCAGCAGGGAAACTCTACTGCACATCTCGCCAGCTAGACATTTCCACTTTGTGAGTCAAACTGAGTCAGTCTGCCTCGAGAAACCGACTGAAGATACTTTTGTTGTGTGACTGCACCCGTTACGCACAGTTATGGTAATGCTAAATCCACAGATAGGCTACTGTATGCTCATGTGTCGTTGTACATATGCCAATGAGTTTCTAACGGCCAAATCACACTTACATCACTTTAAATAACATCCCTATAACATCCACTTTGGAGAGTATTTGTTGTAACTTCAGAATTTAGGCCTACATTTATTTTGCACTGCAGTCTTTGGCACAAAACTCGACACATCCAGCCTTTGGTCTCACCTGGTAGTGTGCATACTGGATGTACCGATACGGTACTCTTTTCTCGAAAGATTCAAGTAAATCCCTCCGTGGATATGAGAGCTTAAACACTGGAAAATCCGCCTTGCACTTTTTAAGGCACGCAGCCCTCAGTAAGATGTGGCGCACGACGCGGAGGCTGCTATCGGTGAACAGGGTGTCGTTGTCCCGGCTCACGGAGCTGCAGTTGCGGCTACAGAAAGCCTCGCTGTCCCGCAGCAGCCGGTGGAGCCGCAGGCTGAGCTCCAAGAACTTGATGCTCTCTGCCCAGTTCTCGGCCCCGTACTGCTCCAGCGCGTAGTTGTATGAAGAGTCCAGCGGCATGATGTCCTTCTGAGGGAAACTTTTGAAGCTGTACTTCTCATACTGAGCCTGCACCAGGGCCGGGATGAGAAGGGCCAGACACAAGCTTTTCAGGAGCATCGTTACCTCCACCGGCTCCAGCAGGAGTTCTTGTTTTGAATGGATCAGGATACTTCCTTTTCTTTACCAGGGAATGTTCATGTCTGCCTGCACGTAGGCTTTGAAAGCCGCGTACAATTAGATGCTGGAAAGAAGAACTTCTGGTCGGAACTTTCAAAATAAAAGCCCCACTGGTTTGCGCAATGGCTCCTGAGGTATTTCTTGATAGTTGAGCCCATTTAATCCAAATGTTACTGGTATTTAGTATTATAGCCTTTCACTCTTCAAAGCATGCTGGCGTGCTTTAGATTTTTTGTGCGTTTTTTTTTCTCCCCTCCATTAATTTCCATATGGCATTACAGTAAAATAAAATAAAAACATGGTATGTGTGTGTGTGTGTGTGTGTGTGTGTGTGTGTGTGTGTGTGTGTGTGTGTTGTATGCATATTTGACAAAAACATGCGCACATGTTGTATTACATGTGCTCAAGCTAGTTTTATGTGCAAACATATTTGTATCCCAATGTGAAAAAATAAGAGGCTGTGTTCATGTAGTAGCAAATGATAAAAAACAAACAACAAAACCTTTGCATGCATGTTCCAGGTTAAGTAATGCCTAGATCAGCTCACTTGTCTTGTTTAATATAATATTTTTTATTATATTTTATTTTATTTTTTTATAATTTTTTGTGGCTGCAGATAAGACTAATAATATAGGCTCTGGCAACTTTGGGGATTTTTAATTATCAAAAATTCAAACATATAGGAATATTAATCAACAAGTTAAAACGTATCTGCAGCCCTACAGCCCATGCAACTCATGACAATTAGAAAAAAGTCCGTACTTCCGGTATAAATGTTGATAACTCCGGCTAGCTTGACATACGTCAGAGAGTTTGGACCTCAAGAAAAAAATATAGGGTCCATCTTTCCTCAGTGTTTTTCAGGGTCATAAGACCCAACAGACTCATGAACCAACATTTAATGTATTAACAGGGAACTTATTGTTTTTTTGTTTTTTTTATATAATTTTAATAAGTGTGCCCCCAGCTCTCAAACTGCAGGCAGATATAGATAATATAGTGACTGAATAGTTGTCTGAAGACCTCTAACAGTATTTTCATGTTGGTTACCTACATTCCCAGGCTCAAACTGACAAGCTGAGACTTGGGTTGGTGAGCTAAAAAGATATTTGCATAATTCACTACTGGGCAATCATAACCTCTGAATCTGCAATTTCTGCAAAATATCACATTCATAAAGTTGGAAGACACTTTTTGGTACATATCTGAGTAGATGGTTATTAGGACTCACAACCATTTCATTAAAATGCAGACAGATGTGCCCTATAAGTAATCATGTGTGTAATAACTGATTAAAATGTCAAATGTTTTTTTTTTTTAAACACAGGGAGTGTATGTCTGCCTTAATTTACAGCACTTGAAAATAACTTCAGAGTATAGCAAGTTAGATTTTTCGGCTTATCTCATACGTGAGTGGAATCATGCAGGCAGCCAGGCCTCTGGGCCAGGCATTACACGTTTGCAGAATTCCATTAAAAGGGGCGGGGGCCCAGGGGCTACTCCTCCTGCTGCTCTCTGAGTACATGACCCGAAGAAAAGTTAAGTAACACAGAGAGGCAGAACAAGACCGGAAGTTCTGTCGATTTCCAATCCAGAATAAAAGCACAGAGTAAATTCATGTTTCTTTTTACTTAAAGAAATATATTCTATTGCATATTTATAAGTACATTATAATCGATTGTTTTTCTATCTAAGTAATGTCAGCTTGTACATCATGTTGACATTTCTCGAGGTGAAACTTTAGGGTTAGGCTACTGTATGGCCGACATACCGGAAGGCCTATATGCATGCAACGAATTATGGATTAATGCATGACATGAAGCATCCGTGGTTGCTGTGATTTATATTTATTCTACAATATAAAGTCAGTGACTGATGGACTAGTTTTAGAATGGCGCGCGTGTCCGCTATTTGGGTATCGCTCACTCAATGCTTGAAATGTGGGGAAACCACACTGCGCATGCCCAAAGCCTTTGCGTGCGGTATCGACTTGATAGTTGGTAGCAGTTAACATTTATTTTAAAGAAGATGGTAACTGCGGTCACCATGAACGATGTGAATTATCTTCTACATAATACATCTAAAAGTCTTTTTTTAAGATTAAACACCTCGGTGCCCACCAGCCGCGGGATATTGTTATCAACCAAACCTCTGTTAAAAATCACCAGATTTAACGTGGAGCGATTCTCCAGGGAACAAATTGCTTTGCTAACGCTAGCTTGTCAAATAAGTTTTGTTTCAGGTCAGGTGTTTTATTCGGAGGGGATGGTACCTTCAAGAACAGACATTCGGCATCTCAAATATCTTTCTGAGAGGATTAGCAAACGTGAAAACAGCTGGAAAAACGCGGTAAAATCGGGCACACCTAGCTACCGCTACCCAAACTGAAGGCGCACACAAACGGAACTGAGCAGTAACAACACGTTGACGATAACAGGTAGGTGCTCAGTCAATTTATCACCTCTGTTATTTGAAATGTTAAACGTCGTCATAAACATTTTTAGAGTCAGTTTCTTCATATTCCAGGTTATTTGAGAAGGCATTTATTTTTGAAATGGTAACCGGAAGTAGCGTGTCTCATTCCAGCGGTCTTGACACAGCTCCACTGTCCCAGACTTCTGTCGGTGCTTCTCTTCACTCCTTCACCCTCATCTCCCTCCGGTAGACAGACTCTCCCTCTTCCGCAGTTATTGTCACAACTCTCCAAATGGATCTGACATTATCAACGGTTTTATTTTGCCTTCATGTAGCTGCTGTGAATTGCAACCCGGGCATGATAGTGGATGTTGTTGTCGACCGGTACGACACACCGAGAGTTTGTCCTCGGGAAGTGCAATTAGAAGATTTTATCCGTTATCATTTTAACGGTACCTTCTATACAGACGGGAAACAATTTGACTCCAGGTGAAGTTACAGCGAAATGCACAGTTTAATGTCAAGTAATGTAGCTTGAGTTCATGCACAGCGGAACTGATCTCTCTACATGAATGTTAGCTGTTGTGTTTAAAGTTAAGAACGAGCTAGTAAATGTAACAATATGCATGCAATATGTAATATTAGCTCTTGCAGAAATGATGTGTCCAGCTGTTGAACTGGTGCAGTAAGAATGTACTGTAACGTTGTTGAGTATCACTACGATAAGTATAGAAAGTCCAACCATGTTCCTGATGGGTTCACAGATTTTATGTATTTTTTGCAGCTGAGATAACAACTGCAGACGTGTCAACACATTGATAACTTAAAAAAAAACAAAACAAAACTACAATGTTTCTATAAAAAATACACGAGTTCTATTTTAGCAGTAATTTAATATTCCAAAAAATTAGTGTTTTTTGTTGTCGCCATGCGTTAAACCACCTCCCCAGTTTTTCAAAATTAAATATAAAAAACTGGCTGATCATTACAAAGCCATGAGGGGCATAATGACCATTTGAATAATTCTGCTGATGCGGATGCAACATTGGATGCTGACTTTATAGCACCAAATCATTTTCATGGCACCTTGAGCCTCTAGATTAAAACATTTCTTTCTCCTATGTTACCTACTATTTTGAGGCCTCTACCTACTTTGGTGTATTGCATTGATTATCCGCTCATCCAGCTCTCCTTACCGTCTACAGTCATGACCGAGGAAAGTCCTTCATCAGCCAGGTCGGCCTGGGCAGACTCATCGCCGGGATGGACCGCGGTCTTCAGGGCATGTGTGTCAATGAACGCAGGAGGATCACAATCCCGCCACACCTGGCCTATGGAAGCATTGGAACAGGTGCAGATAAACACAAGGAGTATGTTAGTCAGCATGTTGTATACGTTTTCTCGACTGGTATGTATCTGTACTTGTGTTATACCTGTGCCGTTTGTCCCACAGGTGGTGTAATTCCTCCTGACGCTGTGTTGGTGTATGATGTTCTCCTGCTGGACATATGGAACACTGAGGACAAGGTCGATATCCGCACGCTCGGCAAACCTGCAAGCTGTAACCGCACCACTGCGCCATCAGATTTCGTCCGTTACCACTATAACGGCACCCTGCTGTCTGGTGAAGCCTTCGACTCCAGGTGTGCTGAGCTTAAGTTTTAGTGTTAAGGTAACTGTCGTCTGTTTCTGCGATTCTCAAGAACTCTTATGTTATATTTAGTATCTCGAGGAATACGACCTATGACACCTACTTGGGACAGGGCGACCTCATCAAAGGCATGGACGAGGGTCTTCTGGGCATGTGTGTCGGGGAGAGAAGGATCATCATCATCCCACCTTTCCTGGCGTATGGAGAGGCTGGCCATGGTACGAACATGTAGATAATGTTCAAGAAGGTTGTGGCTAATGTCTAATAACTTCACATACAAACATATAACCTGGTTAATAAATCATTTTTAAGTTTTACATTTCAAGTTTGGTCACCTACGATTATTACTGTTTTATTGTTCTATTAATTTATGTTTAAATGGACTTTGATAGACTTGGATTTGACTTGTTCAGTGTCAGAGAGAATAACTACAAATCGCATCTTCTTTTCACACTAAACGCAACTATTCAGTTAATGTTAGTTATGATAGCAAACTCGCCAGAACATTTACACAATGCAATCTTAAAGGAGCTTTATCTATCATCTATTCATCTAATACAGTTTTGTCTCGTATTTTTTAATCACCAAATTATATTATTCTTGCATGGTACCAAATTTGACTATTTTGAAAAAGGCTTCTCTGGAGGTGTGTTCAGGTACGTGGGGGCAAAAAGATTTGAATTCTTCCACTCACAGTATTCATGTTTGATTATTGTTTGCCTACTGTTAGTTTTCAGAAGAGTCCATGCATTAATAATGTATAGAAAAGTAATAATTATCTATTATCTAACGTATATGTGGCTGGTATTGACATAAGACTGTGTTCTAGTCACTGCACGTCTTTGTTTGTTGCTCAGGAACTAAGGTCCCTCCTCAGGCTACGCTGGTGTATGAGGTGCTGCTGGTTGACGTGTTCAACCCTAAGGATGATCTGATTGTGGAGGTGAAGGAGGTGCCTGAAGGCTGCACCCGCAGGACGGTGACTGGAGATTACATCCGCTACCACTACAACGGGACCTTCCAGGACGGCACGGCCTTCGACTCGAGGTAAACCTGACATTTCTCCATTTCCCGGGAAGTGGGGAAAATATAAGCAAAATGAAGTGAAGAGTTTCACGCTTGTCTTGACAGCTACAACCGAAACAACACCTATAACACTTACATCGGCATGGAATACGTGATCCGAGGGATGGATAAAGCCCTGCATGGCCTGTGCATAGGAGAGAAGAGAAGGATTACCATCCCTCCTCACATGGCGTATGGTGAAAAAGGAGTTGGTGGGTTTGACACATGCATTTAGGAAGATTCAGAAGACACTTGGAATGGACCAACAAACCACTTAGTCTTGTTTTTTTCCCTCTCTCGCTGCAGGAGACTTCATTCCTGGCTCTGCTGTGTTGGTCTTTGACATTCACGTCATTGATTTCCACAACCCCAAAGACCTAGTCGAGATTAAAGTTACCCACAAGCCTCAGGAATGCAAAGTGACCAGTGAAGCTGACGATTTGATCCAGTATCGTTACAATTGCTCCTTGATGGACGGCACGCTGCTGTACTCCTCGTGAGCGCCCTCTGCATCCTCCTCCTCCTCCTCCTCCTCCTCCTGCTGCTGCTGCTTCATGCATGTAATCATTGCTGGCTCCTTGTATGACGGATGTTTATGGGCCTAGAACTGCAGATATTATACTGTTTTACATATCCATGACTACAGCTCCTATGCCTGCATGGCTCGAGGTTTTGATGTATGGGAAAAGTTTTATTTAGCTTTTTAAACCCTTCTGCATCCCTTTCAAAAAACGTTGCTGTTTTTCTTTAGAGGAAAAAAATCATAAAATGATATATTCATAATAATTTCCACTTTCCCCAGGTTAAATCTTTTAAACAACTTCATTGTTGATCATAACTACCAAATATTCATTCATTTTTTGAATTGTAATGTTTTTTTGTTCTTTTTTAAATAATGCCACTGTTGTTTTTTTATTGGGGGAAAAACACAAAAATTGTATTTTCCTGTTTATCAAATGCTAGGGTGTTTTTTTGTTTCACGTTCTGCATCATGTCTAGTGGAAAATAGGAAAATAGCATGTATTTGCCTCATAGGGCAAATATGAGAAAATGGCTCAATCTGGTGGAAAATAGCAAGAAAAAAGTCACAATTTTGAAGCCAGGGCTCTAAATGGAGAGCCTGATATAATAGAACGCATGCTTTTATGCTGCAATGGCAATGGGGTCAAACATTGTGGTATTTAATGGGTTACAATGGATATATCTTTGTCCTTAAGGGTCTGAGTGTCTGTATTTTCGCTACACAGTTTATTATAGACTTTATTATAGGAACTGAGGAACTTCCGAAATTCGCGGGAAAAAAAACGTACAACTTTGCCAAAATGTATGCCATATGCATTAACTTAAATTATTTTAAAAAGCCAAAATGTCCCAAGTGATGCATACGGGTTAAATCCCCACTGTTAAGAGTGGTAACAGGTAATGTGTCCATTTCCAGGGACCAGTACGACTCCCCTTCCATCACGACTCTCGGAGCGGACAAGGTGATCCCGGGTCTGGAGGAAGGCTTGAGAGGCATGTGTGTGGGCGAGAAGCGGGAGGTGGTCGTTCCACCACACTGGGGACATGGTGAAAACGGAGGTGAGTCATTGAACTACTCTCTGAACGCACTTTCTTTTACCCCAACTCAAGTTATGTCTCCTTTTTATTTTGGTGTCTCCAGCTGGCGGAGTTCCCGGGAGTGCCGTGCTCTTCTTTGAGCTGGAGTTAGTGAAGCTGCAGAAGGGTGTACCTGAAGGCTTCATGTTTGTGTGGCTGGGAGACGGCCCGGATCCCCTCTTTCCTGCTATGGACCTCAATGGTGACAAAAGGGTCCCTCTAGAGGAGGTAAGCAGACCGAACAGGTCCAGTCTAACTGAGTAATTCTCCCAGCTAAACGTATCGAAACAGTATGTTTTCAACAATCTCCTGTTTTCTCCAGTTTTCAGCCTTCATCTTGCTCCAAGTTAAAAACGGCAAAGGTCGTCTTCGGCCTGGGGTCGATGCCGACAACATCATTAAGGACATGTTCAGTAACCAGGACCACAATAAAGATGGGAAGATTGTAGAAGATGAACTGAAACTAAGGGTGGACGAAGAGTCTGAGCAAGCCAGACGAGACGAGCTGTAAAGGGGGCGAGGAACAGGCATGCAGTGGCTCGGCTTATTCTGTCATCTTAGCAACTGCCGTGCAACTATTTCGAAAATCCGTCAGAGATTTAAGTGACAGTCATGCTTTGCTAGATTCTGTTAAATATGGTGTACACAGGAAACGGGTGTTTGAAAAATGTGAACGGAAGAAAAATGGTCAGTAGTGAAATTGTGTTCTGTTGAAAACTGACTCATAGATTGAACTACCGAAGAGCGTGGCCCTTCTTCCAGAATATTACTTTATAAAATCAGTAGTGCAATGCAGTGCCTCGTATAGAAATAATGAAAAACCACTGGTTGTACAGTACAGGTGGGAGTGGCTTTTTTGTACAATATTAGAAAATCTATTCTAGAAAGGTATGTGTTGTGGAACATAGAATAAACTGTTTTATAGTAAAATGAAGACACCTACTTTATTTCTTCCACCCTATCAATGTACAGACATGTACCTGTGAGTTAGTTCGGTAGACTTTGATTCAGTGGCTTCGACTTTTTTTTGATGGAGAACAGTGTAGAAAGGGGGGGAGATGGAGAGGGGTATGACGTGGAACATAGGTCCCGTGCCCGGAATCGAACCCATTAAAACATTTTCAATGAAACATGACAACCAGAAACAGATGGAACCATATTTTATTTCAGACAATTTGAAACATATGAGGTAATGAGTTTGGACACAACACTAGAAAAGACCGACAGTATGTGGCACGTTGTCCACAAATGACAAAGAAAAAAAAGTACATTTTCATTTGTATTGTGTGGTTGTTTTAAAAAACTTGTTTGTTGAAGTGCAGAAAGTAAAGTTAAAATGACTTAAGGTGAAATCATGTAAAATACTAACAAATCTGAAAAGTTTGTTTGTTTTTCTTTATAATACTGCAACACTGTTGAGATAGCAGGTAGTTATTTAAAAGAATTTGACCTATACCATACTTTAAAAACAGATATGTATAGTTTGTTTTTATTTCTCCTATTTATTTTACTCCTAAAATCAGATGTTGCATTAAGTCACCTGTTAAAATCCCAAAAAACATTTCCATAAAAAATACAACTTTTACTGTATATTTGATACATATTTGAATATGGCCAGAAACTGGAAGACTTGACACTGTAAAAAAACATTAAACCTTTTCAAAAACATCAGTTTACAGGTCAACTTTGCTGGAAATGAGCTTTACTGTAAGAGAATTGGTTTCGAACCAGATGCCAAGTCAAGTGCTGCCGTTTATGTTGTGCATTATAATTTCCCTTTATCATTACATCCAATATGAAGATCAAAACTGTCTCTTTCTCCAAAAAAAAAAACCCATAACCAGACACACACACTTTACATGCTGCACAGTAAGTAGACGGTGCAAATCTGGCTTCCAAAAGCAGTTTAACTGTAAACATACAGGAAGGCCAATAGACAAAAATATAAAAGGGTGATGTGTTTGAAGTGAGGCTGTCAACTGGACTTGTGAATAGTTTTGTAAAATAATCATGAAACTGTACGCTGGTTGTAAATAAGCCTTCAACTGACACTTTCTGAGCAGGAGCCTCAGCTGATGGCACCAGAGTGTTCGATGCTAAATGGCCAGCAGTGTTTCCAGTTCACTTATTGCCAGTAAGGTAAAGCAGGACAGCGTTCGGGACTTCCAAGGTCTCATCTTTTACCAACACAATGTCGTATGAGTCCAAGTAAGACTGCTTCCTCTCCTCCACCTGAGAAAATAAACATAAGAGCATTAAAATGTCAGAATATATATATATTTTCTTACACTTTCTTTATAAGCTTGAACATAACATCAATATACAAAAACATACACGAGAAAAAAAATAAATAATAATACTTTAAAATAAATAGCTATTTAAAAAATATATATTAAAAAAATAATAGTTTTAATCACCAATGTCCAACTTTATCCCAACATATACAGTCAACATAAAATAAGACTTAAAACATGCAAAAAATTGGGAGCGTACTATTCTTTCAGAGGGTAAATGTGTATATGAGTTCTGACATTCATCTAAGGGACTGCAGGTGATCACTATTTTTGTGCAGCAGTTGAAGTGCAAAGTAGGAAAAGAATGTAAATAAACAATAAATAAACAGAGATTATCAGTATGGTGAAAAGCAGAAGGCCAGAAATGTAAAAAAGTTAACAGAAAGTGTCATTCATATAAACTGGTTTATTGTATGGAGTCATTTTGATGAACATGAGAGTGTGATATTTTATTTACCTTGTCATTGAGGAACCCAATCTTGAGGATGTTTTCCATGTCCTGCACCCCGTCAGCCATGGTCAGATCTCCCAGAGAGTCTCCCAGCAGTAGCACGTTAGGCCGCGTCCGCAGCTCCTGGAAATGGGTGGTGTTGAGCAGCGCGCCTTCCCTTTTATTGTAGATATGGATCAGCTCTCCCTTGAAAGCCCTCAACACTCCCTGTACCAGCGGATAAAGAGTCAAATTAATTATTTCAATCCCTGGTGTGGGGATCAAATCGTAGTTTGAGGTGTGGCTACTCACGGACTCATCGAAGTCCATGTAGTTGGAGAAGACTTTGACGTTGGGGTGGAAGACTCCCGCCTGGCGAATAACCTCTTCTAGGATGTCTCCTATTCCAGCAGAGAAGATAAGCAGAGGGATGCTGTGCTCGTGCAGGTGGTCAAAGAGGAGCTGGTAGCCCTCCCTGTTAAAGCATCAACTCATTATTAAAATTAAAGTACACATATTACCAAATGTTTTAAACATTTAGACTATCAAATTGATTTTCTGGTCTTCTGAGGGAGCAAGTTTTCTGACCTCAGTAAGGCATCAGACTCCCGCACCACCGTGGCCAGCAGGTCTTTCTTAATCTTCTGCTGTACCAGTAGTTCATGAGCTTTAGTCCACCTGTGAGATATAGGTGGGTGCATCACAGTTTTATGAGTACATTAAAGTAAGGAATATAATATTTTTTTAGTACAAGCTGTATTAGATACTCACCACTCCACCATAAGTGGCAGCTTTTCTTCTATTGACCGCGAAGAGTCTATCTCTATAGGGTAGTATGTGTTGAGCAGCTCCTTCAGCTGACAGAGACAGGACAATACTCAGAAAACCAGAACGTCTAGAAAACTGCTGCATTTTACCCAATTTGACCTTAAAAATTATTTTCATCTTTCAACTTCTATTTGTCATATTATATCCTAGAGATTCTTGGATGATGTGTTTCTGTCTGCGGTTACAATACTAACAAAGTCCAGACAATCTCCTAAAATGTTCAATATATTCCCCTGAATAATAAGCAACACGTGGTCTTACTGGGGGGAGAAAAGTCACATTGCAGATAAAAAAAAAACGTACAACAAGAAGACTATGAGGAGGATTCTTCACATTTCTGCTGAGCAGATTTAAACCACAGATGATGGTTCAATTTGTCTGTATATTGTAATTCTTCATTTTGCCCACTAGAGGGCAGAAATACTTAATATGAGTGACAATAAATGAATAAATAAATAATTCACCAAATTAAATTACAAGTGAAATATTGTGTATATGTGTAGGTAGTCTACTGCTTACATTTCCATAACAATTTTTTTGGGGGAAGCATAGTTTATTTGAAATATCCAACATGTTGAACATGCATTATATGTTTAATGTCTCCGCTGTGGCTTATATGTGGAGAAAAATACATTGGATGTTTACTTAATCGTAACAGTCCTTACAATGGAAAGCCTGCTTTTGCACTAAAGCCTCATTCCTACCTCTTCTCTGCAGTCATTGGAGATGAGTTTGCTGTTGTCCAGGATATCTGCAAATAAAGCACACAGACAAAATAACAACAAGGTTTAGCCAAAAACAACCTTTAAATGCATGACAACTTCAGACTACGGTTTACATGCCAGTGTACTTACTGTGGCACGTAGGGCACCTTTTGCCATTGTATGCAAATCTTGTCAGGGTCATGTCAAAATCTGAGATCACCTGGATGGGGGGGGGCACAGTCATTCACATTGTCCATGTAATTTGGGGACAAATACTATATGTGGAGATAGTGAAACCTGTCGTAGATGTGGACGTCATGTACCTGCACGGTGTTGGAGCCAGCCTTCACCATGGACTGTAGGATCTCCTGCACCCTCTGAGGGTCCCTCATACACACGGACGGGTTTGACAACTCTAGAATCTTAGCATTGAAAATATATGCGGGTGAGTGTTAATATCACAGAGAGAAAGTGGTGAGACAATATGTTACACGTGAAAAACGCATTGTCTCTCTAACAGTATTCCGGCTGCACAGTTAGTTTACGCACAACATTGCCAGTAACAAACATGTAAGCAATAGCCATAACCACATTCTGTTTGTTTTACTGTAATTTACTGAAACGGTGCAGCTAACAAAGAGGAACGTTAGCTAATATTAGCCCCAGTGAAAAAAAGCTATGCTAGGTACGTTTAGCTGACCTAGCTAGCTAGTATGCAAATGTTTGTCTGTTTGGTGCTTGGCATTCTCCTTAAAACTTTAACTTAAACATATGATTACCATTTTCTTTAAATGGGTTGTCATTCAGTTAAGGTTGATAAAAGGCTTATCATCAGTTGCCAGTCTCCGTTGACAAGTCACGTTAATGTTGCTACGGGAGAGCGAGCGACAAGTCATCTGCCTTAGCTAAGGCGGGGATGCTGCCTTCCGTGACTGTCGGAATTATTTGAAAGAGACAAATACAACGTGGTAGACAGCTTATTTTAATGATTGTCTTAGTGACTGAGACGTGACGTCTATTGGAAACCATAGATGGGAACCGTCTACAGAAATGATGATAAAAGTGAAGATACTTAGATGTTATTTATTCTTTACAGCGTCCAAACGTTTCTTTTTGACTGCTATGTACACAAGTACGAGCCTATGATGAACACGTAAAGGCAGCACCACTACTTGTATAAGTTGGGGTGGGACGGTGTGTATTCTTCCAACCAAGGCAAAGGCGCTGATCGAAGGTTCCCACCATAGTAAGTGGTAAAAACGCCATAAAAATGCTATAGTATATCATGTAATAATCAATGTCATAGTATAGTATGTCTTAGAAATGTCATTAAAAAAGTAATTGTACCATGTCCTGAACAGTAAATTAAAAATGGTTACCATCAAATCGGATATACAGAGTTCCACAATTTATTAGGGTTAGACAGAAGCACTATTGTTTGCACCAGTTAAAGCTAAAAAAAAAAAATAGAGCTTAATCATAGATCAAATGTATGTTGAACGGTCTTGAATATATATTGTCTCTTGTGATTGTAATGTTATGTTAAATGTATGTATCCTTGTGTCTTGTCTTTGTTTCTTGTCATAGCATAGTATGTCATTAGAAATGTCATATACAAGTCATAGTATAGTATGTCATAAAGAGTTTTAGTATAGTATGTCATAATATAGTATGTAATTACAAATGTCATTACAAAAAAAGCAATAGCATAGTTTGTCATATAAATGTCACAGTATAGTATTTAATTAGATATGTCATAAAAGTCATAGTATAGTGTGTCATAAAAGAAAGTCATAAACAAGTAATGGTATAGTATGTCATAAAAAACAAGTCATAGTGTAGTATGTCTTTAGAAATGTAATTAAAAAAACATATTATAGTATGTCATTAAAAAACTAATTGTACCATGTCCTGAACAGTAAATAAAAACTAGTTACCATCAAATCGGACATACAGAGTTCCACTATTTAATAAGGTTAGACTGAAGCACTCTTTTATGCACCAGTCAAACATAAAGCTGCTGTGATGCATGAAACATTCAGACTTGATCTGACAAGAAAGTATCATCATTATCACCCCATTTCTCTGTGGAACCCCGGTCCTTTAAATAATAACGGAGGGAGTTCACAAAGGTACAAACATATACATTTAAAATGAATTAAAAAAACAAATAAAAATCATGAAAGCCAACAGTTTAGAGTGCGGTCTACATACTTTTATTACAAGTAATCTGCGGAGCATGACTTAACTTTGTAGCGTCACATTATAATAGGTGAAGGAGTTCCAACCTGAAATTTTGATGCAACCTGCTTGGTTTTACAGTTCAAACTAGGGAAGTCCAACAAAGAAATAACACGCTGTGTGCAACAATTTGTCTTACAAAACAACTTTAATTGCAAGGGATGACATTAGCATTTCTTACATCCAACATAAGCACAATGTCAGACCGTCACATGCAAAGCAAATTACATAGCATATTCCACTTAATATTTGCAGTGCTATTGGTGTTGGTCATAAAGTGGAAATGAATATCATTTCTGCGCTCTGTAACCTTTATGCTGTAATAGGCGCTGCAAGGACAGCGGGAATTTCTGAATGTCAGTCACAACACATTTATATAACAATCCTGTTTGTTTTGCCTATAAGTCTGATTCCTGAAGTCTCTTAGCAGTGTGTGAGGAGACCACAGAACATAGCAGCTCTCTAATATACACCCAGCTGAAGGGGAAGCACAATAACAACAAAGGTTCAACAAGACATTTAATGTTGGAAACAAATACGCAAATAACGATAACATGTTTTTTTCAAAAAAGATCAAAACTTACTGACTTTGCTGGCTAAAACAAAGCATTTCCAAGATACAATCACCTTGTCTGATATTAAACAAATTAAATAAGTAAAGTCAAAGTGCAAGGACAAATTAAATCCCTATGCTTCTAAGACTTAAGTAAGTAACTTAAGTAAGACTTAAACAATTAGGTGTCAAAAAGTGCAGTTGTAGAGAAGCTCTGCTCTGCAAACACAAATCATACTCCCACACTTGCACATATATACATTTTTAATGTATTTTTCTTCAGTGAATGGGAATACACTGAGCAATAGACTGCCAAAGTGCAAAAGAAAGGAATGATTGAGCCATTGCCAGCGACTGACACTTAATGCAGTGGCCGAATATAATGTTTAAATGTTAAGATAACTCAAAGGAATCATTTTATTACATCTTATCACATCTTTTCAACATCACAGTTCTCTCATAATTTCACCTTGTCAAAAAAATGTTTTAATTATTATTACAGTACAACTGTTGAAGGGGAAACTGTAATCTAAAGTAAACTAGTCTACAGGATTTTAACAGCCTTTCTGAATGAATTCACATTTAGTTGTTGAGGCTGCACAGTACCAAGCGGAGCAATACTAATAGAGCAATTATGATATATAAGTTAAGACATTTGGACCGATGTTCTACTTGCATGAGGAGATTGTCACAGTGTTAAAATGGAATGAGACTTCATTAAGCGAGTTGGATTGAATGCAGGAATGCAGTTATTGGTAATGTCACATGGCCTCCCTAGTACAGGCATACAATAAAGGAATGTAAAATATCCATATAAATGTTTACATATACAGCTTTATCCTATTTATGTACAAACAGATAAACAGCATCTATACCAACATGATTGACAAAAGGATATTCAGTTGTTGGCTGCTTTAGTATATAACACTCTTATTCACATGTTTACATTCCTCTTATCCCTCCTCACAGACCACCAGACACCTGTCCAAACATCTCATGGCTTTCCACAAATCAGCCATTAACACAACACAGCATGAAAGCCGATGGCACAGAGTTCAATTTAACGTAATCCAGTATGACAGCAACACAAGACCCGCTGCAGGATGTTTTGTATGAGTATGGGTCGATGAAGATGGCTACAATTGAAGTGATGTTTGTAGTGTATCCTCGGACAAAGCCTTGTAGTTCATGGATTAAGTGGACACCGAGTTGCTCAGCACTCTATCTGCGACTGGAGCTGCCGGCGTAAGGTGAGCGTGCGTCGGTGAAGCTGCTGCATCTGCTGCATGCGATCTCGCTGGCGGGCCAGGTTCTGGGGCATGGGGTAGCGCTGGCAGCCGTACAGGAAACGGTAGGGGATGCGGACATGGCAGGCGGTGGCTCGGCAGCGGGGCTGAGGCATGGGCGGCAGGAGCATCCAGCGTTTCCTCTCCGCACAGTAGCGGTAAGCCTCCTTGCGGTACTGCTTGTCCACATCATCACTGTTCTTCCAGCCTCCGATGATGAAGACGTCCTCATCGAAGTGGCAGATGGCAGCACCCTCGATGCTGGTTACCTCTGGTGGCAGGCTCTCCAGGATCTCATCAGAGATCCGCACACTGATCTTTTGCTTGGCAACTTCATCCCGCACTGTGTAGCTCTTGGGGCAGCAGGAGGCCGTGTGGTAGAAGTTAGTAGAAGCCACAGCCATCTGGAAGATGCAATAGTTGTCAATAAGTGGCAAGGAGTCAACATCTTGCCACTGGCGGCTCTCTGTGTCATAGCGAGTGGTCACCGTCTTCAGTCCATCCTCATTATCTGTATCGACAGGTGTGCGTGCCGTGACGTACACATAGCGGTCCTCCACGCTCACTGCCTTCACATCCCGCAGGATTTTGGGGGCAGATTCCAGATTGTGCCACTTGTCCTGCTCAGGCTCGTATATACTGACGTCTTTGAAACCTGGACTGAAGTTTCCATGGCCACCGATGCTGTACAGTATATCCTTTATGCAGGTGAGGCCAAAGGAGTGCTTGCGTGTGGTCAGGTTGCTCACCTGCTCCCAGGTGTTGCGATTAGGATTGTAACGTTCCACCGTCTTAGCAAAGCCTGGTTCCATAGACCCGGCTACGTAGACGTGGGACTCTGTGGCAGCAATAGCGTGGCCGTCCAGGTGGTTGTGAATGTGCGGCAGGTTGACCCAACGGTCCTCGTAAATGAAGTAGCCCACACACTCACTCAGGTAGTCCCCTCCCTCTGACACGCCTCCTACTACCATGATAACGTCCATGTTCTGGCCAAAGCGAGGCTGAAAGGAAGCCATGTGGGAAGACCAGAACTCCATGTCAGTCGACTTTAGGTTCTCAAAGCGTATAGCGTGGCCCTCCACTGCCTCTGACACCAGCCGGAGGCAGGCCTCATTTGCGGCCACCAGCTGCTCAGTTTTCACCACCCTGGTCAGGTAGGTGGGCTTGATCTGTGGCAGCCTCAGGAGACGGAACAGCTCCTCAAAGTAGCGGCTTCGCTCCTCTGGGTTCTTCTGGACCCACTTCACCACAGCCTCAAATAGCACCTCCTCAGAATCCACTGTGATCTCTGCATCCGACAGCCAGTCACGAACCAGGTGAAAGGGCAGCGTGTAGAACTCGTCATCCTGGATGACCTTGTGGAAGTTGCGACGGATCATGTCGGCAGCACGTAGAGCCAGCTGGTCCAAGGTGTACATGTGGGCTAGACTGTGCACCGCCACACAGTTGGTCAGGCTCAGCTTCTTCTTAAGGAACTCACCACAGAAGTCCTTCAGCTGCAGCAGGAGGAACCTAACAAAGAGCCAACAGAGAGAATACAGTGTGAGATGTCAAACAGAACGAGCAGTTCCTGTAACCAGATAATACTACTCTGTTTCGACTGGTTGGGCCAGGCCAGTCTTGTTTTCTGCAAGCAAAGCACAAAATAACAATACTTTTAGACAACAGAGCAGCCAAAGAAGGCCTCATGCTTTATCTATCAAAATCATTCTCTGTTTGCCACTAACAATTACACACCCCATAGACACATAAATACCCCTCTAAACCCATTCATTCTCTTTTCTTAGCCTCTTACTTATCATAAATACGACATACCTTTGATTTTGTTTGAATTTAATTATTTGTGTAGTAGTATTCTATGATATTCTATGCTTTTATTATTTTACTTATATTCTCTTATTTATGTCTGGGTTTTTTTTTTTCTCTTTGTAAAGCACTGTTTGTAAATGTGTCTCTATAAATGAACTTGACCTATACTGACACACACACAGTCAACAGATCGTACCTGTCTGCTAGCTCCAGTACTTCATGTACATTGCAGGTGCTAACGCGTATTTCTCCAGTGTACATATACTGGATGACACTCTGCACCGTATCCGGGTCCGGCCCCAGTTCTGAGCTCCATTCTTTCATCTCAACCCGTCCGGACAACGACTCGGAGAACTGTCCTCCAAGCAGCGGGGTGAAATAATCGGTGGCCGCTGCCAGGACGGACCTGTGGGCTGAAAACTCGCAGCTCTGGACGCTCCCGCTAGCCGCGCCGCTGCTGAAGGCCAGCGTCACGTCGCAGAACAAGCCCTGCTTCCTCTGCTCGTTCTGCCGCCGAGACAGCTCCGAGCAGTGGGAGGAGGAGGTGAAGTCCTCGGACTCCTCGGCGTCCCCGTCTCCGGCAAGGGCGCTGGGTGTGCTGGTGCCGCTGCTACCGCTGCTCCTGGCGGTGTCCTCCGGGTTCGGGGCCGCCGCTGCCATTCTGCTGCCGGCGATGGAGGTGAGCAGTGGGGGGAAATGAAGTAAACTAGTGAAGGAAAGCAGGCGACATACGCAGCCACACATACATGGAGTCAAAACAGAGAACGACAGTGAAGCACGTTTTGTATTCGTAGCTTGATCTCCGCGACTTAAAGGAGAAAATGTTTAGCTTAAATAGTCATTCAAATTAAACATATTGACAATATTATGGTGGCAATAGTGTAGTCAGAAATCAAACAAAAGGTTAGTTTTCAGGTCAGACTACTTATAGATATAAGACATAATTATTATGCTGCACATAAATAGCTAAATGTACATAATAATGATAACAATAATAATAACGGAATAAGTATGCACAATGACTACGGTATCAGCCCATTTTACATAGGCTTTACCATTCATAGACAAGCTAAAAAATAAAAAAAAACCCGTAACGTTACCTTTCTTATGTCAGAGTGATTAAAGCGTTGGGAAACGACGAATAAGGAACCATCTTCAGCTTGGTAAACACAGAAAGAATCCTGACATGCGCAGTGGTGAAAGGCGTAACCGCGTCGTTGACGTCAGTGGCAGTTCCCACTGCTAAACTGAGCTTTGCACATCAGCACATGGCGAGAAACTTGCACTGGCACGTATGCAATTTGGTTTGCAGGCTCAGGAAAGGTCGAACCGCTCGAGCCTGCAATAAATGCACAGCCACATAAATCTAAGCATATGTACAATTACAGTGTTTACATCACGTCTATATATTTTCTGTGTTGTAATGCCTTGTGGCTTGAAATAAAAACCTAAATCAGACCGTTTTACTTTCATTTGAATATTCTAATTGAGACAGAAAAAGAAGTCAACTCATGGCAGACATTTGACTTATGATAACTGTGATTAGGTGTGTGCCAGTAATTGGGTAATTGAGCCAGATGCACACTAGCATAATCCGGCTGTAGGCACACCTACATGGAATGCAAACGTCATATTATTAGTTACACCTGTGTTTCATAAGTTAAAATGTCAAGAGACATTTTCATGTCTGCATAGTTTCTACAGAAGTAACACTTTATAAAAGTGTGCATGTTTGCATTTACCTTAAAACACATTGAATCCAAAGAGATAGCGGGTGTGCAGAGTTGTAGATCTCAAAAGGTTAATAAAAGAATAGCAAAGCCTTTAACCCTGGCACATGGGCTGACTTAACAATTTAATTGGAGCAGATGTTACAATATATTTAAAAGATAATGCTGAACACGCACACATTATATCTTTACATTACATTACAATAATTACATTTTATTTTACTCAATTACACAGTTGTCAACTAACATCAAATCAGTACAGAGGCACATTCAGTTCACATTGAGACAGTTCTAAACATAAACACTGCGACAACACTGGTGAGATTTCTGGTTGTCCAAAGAATTTTCCTACAGTTTTGTAACATTCACATAATAGATGCCACTGGAGATGGCTTCCACACATTTATTTTGGACCTCGGAAATTGTGGGAGAATGTTTAATTTTCTTTCATTTCAAAGATAATTTGAGTTTTGTCCTGCACTCAGAGTCTAATGATTATGAGCAGATTGTCCACATAAAGTTTCTCTGAATGGTGTGCCAAATGTCTTAAGGTGAGACCCGACGCCATCTTTGTCATATTAATTGGTTTTGTTAAAACAAAAAAGTCAATTAGTAATAGATGCTCAATATTAGGCATGTAATGACATTTAAAATCTTACTAACAGAGAAATAAAAAAATATTAATAAAAAAAAAATATTTAGACATAATATATGAATCATATGAAAAATATGTAAAGACAAAATATGATGGCATCTAACTACTAAAATTAGCTGCTGTTTTATAGTGCTGACAGGCATATTCTAATAATTCAAGTTATTGTATTGGGACTAGTGCATTTATGTTAATATCAAGACTGAATAGACCTTAAAAAAATAGTGAATATGTCTAATCTTTTCATAGCTAGTTTCTCATAGAAGATGGTACCATAACCGCATCCTGAGCTTATGGCAAAAATGCCATAATACACTTAAATAAGTAGGGAAAGAAAAACTTTTTTTTTTTTCTTGTTCTTATAACTAACGCTCAACTTACATTTAAACCCTTTTAGAAAATACTCCCACATTTCCAACCAGCTGAGAGAGAACATTACCTGCAAATGTCAACACCTGCCAGGAATGACTAATAAAATGGTCCCTTTTCCCACAGAACGCAGACTGATGTTTCATTTTTGCCACTGTGTCAAAGACATAACATAACATTTTTGTACCATTTAATTTTCACTATTAATACGTCTATACATAAATAAAGCTCTGATCTACAGTATATTCTCGTATTATAGGCATTATTGCACTACATGTTCACCCCTTGTAGCAAGCTCATGATTCTCAAGTGACACAATGAAGAGAGCAGCACAGAGACATGCTTGGTTAATACAACAATGATATACAATATATTTGGGGTAAATAACAGTACTTCACTAGCCTTGGGAGTGGTGGTGGTGGTCAGTCGTTCCACTTGAACTCCCTTACCTGTACATCTGATTCATCTTCAAATCTCCTCAGTCAGACCCTGACTTTGTTTTACTGGAGCTTCACAGTTTATCAGGTTTTACTAATATTCACAGAGCTGCAGCACTGACAGGTTTCCAAAACTAAAAACGTACTCTTGTTTTAAACATTTGCAACTTATAGCTATATTAACAGTAACATCTTCCCTATATTATGCCACTGCTTCGGGGTGACAGATCACAGTACGGGTGGGGAATTGGGCACAGAAGGCGACACTTTCTGGTTTTGTCCCTCCGATTACATGGACATGTGTTCTGGGAGCACATAGGAGATGTCATCCCAAGGGTGGCGATAGAGACCCTGCTTCAGCCTCTTCTGGTCCAGATAGTGTCCTAGGCAGAAACGAAGAGGAAGGATTAATCGTTACACAAGGTAGAAGTGTTTGCAAGCTTGTGTCTGCACACAGAAATGACTCACCAATAAATCCCATGCTACGCCCCAGGACAAAGATTCCGTTCAGAGCTCCAATTTCCACAAACTCGTCAGCTTCATCCCTGTGGTGGGCATGATGGAGAACAAGGATAAGGGTTGATGCTGGAAAAACTAAGCTTTCTTCAAGAATTCAAGGTAACCTGGGGTGCGTAATTGATTTGTCATTTAAAGTAATCCTTTAAGGCAATTTCGGAATGAAGTGGTCATTTTTAGTATGGACAAAGTACTGAACGATTCCTTGTAGTACCAGCATTTCTTCCCACCCATTTATTATATGAATGTATAAATGACTACACTAACATAAGTGTGTAAATGTAACTTGAATGCTTGTTCCTCTATTTTGTCTTTTGAAAGAGAAAACTGTAAAAAGACATTGTAAAAGATGTCCAGTATTTATTGGCTCACCTTGTAAAACCACCACAAGTCCTGAGCAAGTCCACAAAGGCCACACCAATGAAGCCGTCCACATTCAGGATCAGGTTGGGTTTCTAATGCAACAAAATCAAACACACCAGGCAAAAGGATGTCATTTAAAAAAAAAAAAATGGACCGTGTCGCTATTTAGTAAAGGCTGTGAATGGCAGGATGAGGTGATAAATCTTACTTTGGACGTGGTGATCTTCTCCACATCTAGAGCGTAGTCCAGCAGCTGGGTGGAGGTGAAGTGCTTCTTCACAAAGTCCTTCAAGATCTGGACTCTCATGTCTGGATTGTTGATCTGAGGAAGCCCAGAGAACTCCCTTTCAGTCAAAATCTTTCTTCTCCAATCAATCTTTACTTGACCTTTTAAATTATATTTTTATCCCAAAACAATATTGGCACCGTCCGTTTCCTATTTTCTTATTGAATATGGCTTTGTGATCATTCTGCTGCTGTCCACACTGGATACACATGTGCTAAAGAGCCAGGGTACTCACCGACTTAACTCTGTGTCCAATGCCCATGATCAGCTTGCCATCCTTCTTCATCTTGTTGACAAACTCCATGGGCAGCATGCCGCTGTCAAAAGCCTTGCTGAACTGCTTAGCTGCAGCATCCAGAGCCCCTCCGAAGCGGTCACCCTGAAAAGTGACAAAAAAAAAAAAAGACATGCTCATGGTGGACTTTTGCAGGTCAGTAAATCAAGTAAATGCTACAGAAGAGCTGTAAGAATCGTAAACAGAGCCGATTATCATGAACCAACCAACACATCAACCGACTCACATGCTCTCATATGTAAAGATTTGGTGGACTTAGAAACTGCACAATTAATGTATTAAGTAAAAGAAATAAAAGGCTTCCAGACTGTATGCAGAACATGTTCCAAATTAGAGTATGTTGGAATGAACTCAGAGGAATTTGCATGTTTTCAAAAGCAAAGATTAAAACAAATGCAAAACAAAAAGGTCAAAAGGAAATTAAAATGATGTAATTAATACACTTAATAGATTAAAAACATTTTTTTTATAAGATGATAATAAGATGCATTTTTGTTTGGGACTTTTGGGGTATATACATTTTGTTTCCTTTTTATTTTCAGTGTATAAATTTAATGAGAATTGTAAAAAAAATATTTTTTTAAAAAGGGTAGATGTAATATGTTAAACCAAAGCAGGTTTATGCTGAAGTATTGTCACCATTTCAATTTAATAAATGTGTTATATGTGTATTAGAGTTTTATTAAGTTGAAAAAAAAGACCCAAATAAACTAAACTTAACATGAATCACAGTTTTAAGTGTCTTACGATGGTGAGCAGGCCGGAGGTGAGGCTGGAGATGAGATCTTTGCCGGCTCGAGCACAGACTATTGTGTTGTGGGCACCGGAAACAGCTGGGCCGTGATCGGCAGTCACCATCAGGCACATCTCAATGAACTGGCAGGCATACCGCGGCAACCTGCACGCAAAGGGGAGACACAACAATGGTTATGTGGTTCAAGGATTTCTCAACAGTTTGTTTAACACAACTACTGGGTAAAGAGGTTAAGAGGCTGACCTCCTCTGGAACCAGAGGAGCCCCAGAGTTCCTCCTAGGCCTATTTCTGACTTGAAGACCTCAGTGATGGGCATGCCTGCGTAGATGAGCTCCTGACCCCTCTCGTCACAGATACTGGTCATGAAGGAAGCAGGCTTACGGATCAGACCCAGCTCCTGCAGGGCAAGAAAAAAAAAGGAAAAATTCACTTCATACATTTGTTGTGAGCCATCTGTCTTATTTTTAAAACTAGAACTTCGCATTCGGAAGGCGAAGACCTCCGCCAAGGCCAATGGTGCATTCATGTGCTCCTCAGATGGTCCCATTCCCCGAGTTGGAAAAGGCGTTCTTCAGACTTTGGTGCGTTCATGAGCTTTAAGTCGTAATATGAAAACAACATGGATGCTACAAAGAAGATGTTTTGTATTCCATTGCTCCTTCCCTCACAATGTTAACGAAAATGAAACATAATTAATTGATGCATCTGCCCCGTGATTCGGATCCGCTCCAAAATGTGATGGGTTCTTAATCAGCCCATGAAACGCCCTTTAAATCAGGTTTAATAAATATTAGGCCAATCGTTTTTCCGTAATCCTGCTGACAGACAGAAAAACAAACAAACCTTGGTGGAGGCAACAATAGGATTTCTTTCAGTTTTGTTTTGCCTTCATGCGATAGCTAAAAGCTTGATTCATGCTGTTTGTGTGTTCAGAGGTGTACTCACTCGTGCCCAGGAGTAATCCATCGGCACAGTGGGAGGAGGCATCTCTTCGGCTGGCTGGATAACTCCTTTGGCAACAAGGTTATCATAAACAGAACTGCATGGAGGAAAGAAGCACAGAAGACTCAGGAATCATTATAAAATAATACCAACATTTTTTTCAAACAGAATATTTCTAAGAGCGTGATGAACTGAAGGAATGAATATGAAAATGTGCACTGACTTGATGATCTCTCCCAGCTCATCAAAGCTCTTGGGGACGAAGGCCCCAGCCTCCTTCAGCGCCTTGTTCTTAGCTACTGCTGTCTCAGAGGCCTGGTTGGCACAAGCTCCTGCGTGGCCGAACTGAACCTGGAGGGCGGGGGTGCAACATGAGTCAGAAATATCATTCAATTAGCCAGTGATTCCTTAAATCTCTCATTGTGCAATGCACTGAAATGCACCAGACTCTACACCTCTAACCTCTGAGGAGAACATGGTAGCACAGGTGCCAATACACCAGCACACCACTGGCTTTGTGATCCTGCCCTGTTTGATAGCCTGGCAGATCTCGTACTCCTCTGTGCCTCCAATCTGTAGAAGACAGAAGATTCAGGATGAAGCAAAGTCACTTGCTGTAGCTGCTAGCTGCAGGCACCAATGTGTGTCGATTTCTTCCTCACCTCCCCCAGCACAACAATCATCTTTACTCCAGGAGTGTCTTGGTAGCGCAGCACATGATCAGTAAACACCGAGCCCGGGTATCTGCAGAAAACTCAAAAATGTAAGGCCAGTTCAAACCCACATGCTTACATACTGCCATAAAAACACAAGTTACATACCGGTCCCCACCAATGGCCACGCCCTCGAAAACTCCGTCGGTGGTGCGCGAGATGATGTTGTTGAGTTCATTGGACATGCCGCCTGAGCGGGACACGTAGGCCACACTGCCTGGGCGATAGAGCTTGGAGGCGAGGATGTTATCCAGCATTCCTCCGGTGTTGCCGATCTTGAAACAGCCTGGCTTGATTCCTCCAACCTGGGAAAACACACACACACACAGATTTGCTGGTTTGCTCAGATAAAAAAAGAGAGAAAAAAGTGAAATTGTGATAAGTCTAATGAGAAGAGAAGCAAGACTAACGGTTGCTGGTCCAATGATTGTAACACCCTTCTTATCTGCAGCCTTGATGATCTTCCTGGTGTGGGCTTCAGGGATTCCCTCAGCGATGATGGCAATGGTGTGAATCTGAACATTTAATTAAACAAATGAATAGAAGCTTTCACTTTTTCAGCCGATAAGTAGCTTGCAGATGGTACAGGGTGACGGTGCATTTACCTGTGGGTACTGCATGGTCTCCATAGAGCTATCAAAGGCCGAACGCAAAGACGCGAAGTTGATGAGCACGTCCACATCTGGGTGCTTCTTCATGGCATCACTCATGTTCTTGTAGACGGGGAGGAGGATCTCTTTATGGCCCCAATAATACTTCTGTTTGTGGTCTCCACTGAAAGGCAGCCACGCAGAAAAGCATTTGTCACACAGTGAAAGGACACCGTTAAGAGTTTTATTACATGCATTAAGAGCAATTAAACTGACAGCAGAACACATGGAACATAAACGAAAGGACAGAGCACGCTTACGTGAACGGGTAGACCATGGCAGCGACGGATGGCTCTTCTCTGGAGCAGACATAGTCAAAGTCCAGCATACCCTGCACTGCCCGAGTCTGCATACCCCACACTATGGACTTGGTGTGTTTGCTGAAGAGGGTAGTTGTCTTTGCTACAGGGAAAGGAAAGCGGTTACTGTTCAAATCTGTATACCAGGTCACACAATTGTAAACACTATTTCTTTGTCCATTTCCTGTGCATGCATGTAGAAAAACACATCTGTGCTTTAGACTGCATGTGTGTTCTTCTTGGTTTCTATAAAGATTATTAAATCAATATTTCACATGAACAGAACGGACACTGAATGAAGTTAAAAAAAGAAAAGTAATAAAACTACTGACATGGGGGTTAACAGAGGTCAATGACACCTTCTGGCCATCAATAAGATTAAATCAGAGAATAAGCAACATGGCACCTAGCCGAGGCCTGGGATTGTAAACCTAGTTAAATTTCCTAATGACAAAAAACAAAGACTTGTTGATCTTTATGATGTACTGGATTAGGTGCGCATGTGTCCGATTATACATCAGTATACTGAACTTCCGTCTGATTGAGTTTGGATTGCAGGGTCCTCTTGCTGTCCAAAGGGGGCGCTATAACACCTAAACTCGGTCATGCATCACAAGGCTATTCCACCCATCATGCTGCCCAGCAGTGGACCCATGC
>CALSCE010010635.1:8622805-8719854 GCA_943593645.1 Bovichtus variegatus
CTGTACATTTCAAATTAGTATTCGTATTTACACTATTCTTGTATTTTAACACAATTAATCATAGATTCCATTTTCAGCTTTATTATATATACTGTTGTTGTTGGATGTATATATTGATATATATACATCCATCTATAGAGATATAGATCCATCGATCGAGATATATATATATATCGATCCATCGATCGAGATATATATATATATTATTATATGTTTTTTTTTTGGTTTTTTAAATTAAATATATAATTTGATATATTTTAATATATAACATTTCCAATTTCCCACTGGTGATCAATAAAGTATTTCTGATTCTGATGATTATACTTATAATATAGTATAATATTCGATTTCTTCTTGTCATTTTGCTATCTCCCTCTACATTTGAAGCAAACAGGCAAATACATGCATGTATGTGCACATATACACACACACACACACACACACACACACTCATGTGTGAACTGAAAGCCTACGCACTGCACAATCTTAATGGATGCCTCGGGGCAGTCGCAGTGTGTTACAGACTACAGTCTCACAGCTACGTGAGTGAGAGCAGTCCAGTGCTCTGCAATGCTTTTATATAAAAGAGCCATCGGGCTTCTGATAATCTGGTTCACTAAAAGGGCAAGTTACAAAACCTGAAACAGAGGCTGTGGCATGCAAGTATTCTGCTCACTCTGCCACTAAACTGCACCACACTATTGGTGGGGTTGAGGATGTAAATTCACAGCACAGTGAGCCGACACAACATCACGACAGCCTATTTGTCTCCGTGGAGTCAATATGTGTCATACCGATGTGCTGCCGCTGGAGTTGAGGAGGAAGTTGGCAGTGTGGGCAGCAACAGGAGGCTGGTTGGGGATTGGCCTGTGGCCCAGTGCCATGCCAACAATGGCAGTCATGTGAGTTTCTGTGCCAAAGACATGGATGGGGATCCCAGTTGTCTTGCCTGAGGAGAGCAGGCAGAAGAAAATTAAGTGTGGCGTATGACAATCCGTAGGTGCTTGCATATAAAAAAGCCCCCCAAGAATTGCAAAGTAAGAATGTACAACATACCAACTTCTCCCATCACTCTTAGACCTTCCTGGTAGTTGGGGCCTCCACGGCGGACAAAGATGGTGACCTCATGCTCCTTCAGTGGCACCTGAAAGTCTCGGATGGCTCGAACAATCCCCTAGCAAAGACAAGGACATGCTTAGTAAGTAACTTGATATGCAAGTAATATTAGGCCACTACATTATCAAAAAGCATGCGATACTGTACCTTAAATGTTGCCGCAACATTTGTGAAGTTTGCAATGCTTCCCCCAATGATCAAAACTTTTCCTAGAAAACATAATAGAAACACAATTTTAAAAAGGGGATAAAAAAGGCCACTTTGAGTACACACAGACAGTTTCGATGGAGGCGTTCCTTTACCGTCAGGGTGCTTCTCTCTGGTCATCAGAGACAGGATAGTCTTGGCGTAGTCATAGGTCTGCTGTTCGCTTGGTGCTCCTGAATACTCTCCATAGTTAGCCAGCTCGTTGACGCCGCCCAAGTCACAGATTGTGTCACTAGGGAAAGGAAAGAGGAAAAAGCGACAGCTGTGTGTGTGTTGCTGGGACAGTCACACTGATATTTGACGTAAAATGAGATGATCAGCAACTTAACTTTAGCACTAAACTTTAGAATGAATACACTTAAAACACTAAATGTTCTTTTAGTTCATCTGCTTTGAATTAATACAGAAGTGTAAACAGACAACAACTTAACAGTGCACAGAGGGAATAATTAGTCATGGCTGATGTGTCTGCATGTCACGCTTTACACCTCCGACAGACGGTGGAGTGAGGGAGACACCGCTCATTCCTCCAGACTCTCGCCAAAATGTCAACATCTAAGAATCAAATTTAGCAGGCAGCTGCACGAGCAGAGTCTGAGGTGCTGCGCCATCAGTCTCACTGCTGCATCACTGGCATACACTCCGAATGGTAAAATCAATTATGCGTAGTGTAATCAATGTAATGAGGATAAAGTCAGGGGACAAATTCAGCAGCCAGAGGAAAACATCCAAGTGGATTATTTCAGTTACATGGCCACTGGCGTCTTATTCATTCAGGCTTTGTTCGATGTAGTCCTGCTCCGGCACTGTGACTCTGTACCTGTAAACCACTGAGGCGCCTCCTCCTGCGACCATGGTCCAGATCCTGCCTCGGGGGTTGAGGAGGGTCAGTTTGAGGCTGGCACCACTCTTGGCATCAAGGTCGGCAATGTAGGCCTCCTGCAGAAGTTAAAGAAAATGGTCAACGAAGGAGTGGATACATGAATGCTATAGAACTGTGTGTGTGTGTGTGTGCGTGTGTGTGTGTGTGTGTGTGTGTGTGTGCCTCCATTTGACCAAAATTCAGTTCCTGTGCTTGCATTGATTTTAAAAGAGCTATCTATTTGAAAATGTTGTACTATATTGAGAGTGAGAGTGGATGCGATGTGCTACAGTGGTTGTTTGTGCCAGTCAGTTCCACAGCTGGTGTCTGGGAGTATAAAAAAGCTCCCAATCAAAGGCACCCGCTGTCCCTCATCTCCACTCCAGACTCACAGCAGCCCAATTAGACGAGCACGTCTGGTACACACACTGTCTGTCTCAGAGGAGCTCCTACATGCATCAGCCAAACATAGAAAAAAAGTCCTGTATACATATTATTGAGCCCCGTCAGGTAGGTGATTTAGATTACATTCGTCAATAGTAGACACTCTAATATCAAAAGATATTAGAATGCCTTCATAATACAGGTGTTTGTTACTATAAGCCTAGTTTCTGAGAAGCGAAAAAATAAGAAATCAAACCAACTTGGATCTTTTCCAACAAAGCCTCTCCCATGTCTCATTACAGTGTTAAAACATGACGTCAACATATTGAGTCTTTATGCACGCACGCACACGCACACACACACACACACACACACACACACACACACACACACACACGCACGCGCCTCTGCCCAGATGACCTTTACTCGAAGATTTCTTCCCGTCTCCATGTCTCTCTAGAATGAGTCATAAAGGCTGACTAACAGCTGTGTGTTGATACTGCCCTTCCTCATTACTTCCACACGTAGCAGCAGAAGTGGCGTGTTACCCCACCCTTCTTCAGGCTGACACATTTAAAATGATGCAATTTATCTTATGGAAGGGCACTACGTAAAGTCTAGTCATAGTTTAGCCAATTCATTTATTGTAAACAATAAAATCCAAATGTTCTACTCAAGAAACAGCCCAGAGATTGATCATTTTCTCAATTTACTTCCCACTCAACACCCCCAGTACAGTTGTTTTCCCCTCTTTGGAGAACAACACCAGCTATATGATGCTGACAGCAAGGGTTTACATTTGAACTTAAAACCTTCATATTCAGCCAGGCCTTTGATTAAGAATGGTTGGTATTATTTAAACTATTTAAGATGTAAAATGGTATTCTATTTTATTGTCATTTTATTAATTTAGTGCTATTACTGTTATTATAGCTTTTAATTCTATCTTATTACATTTGTATTGTCTCTCATGCAAGTGTTTTTGTCTTTTCTGTTGTTTTCACACACATGTTCCGTCTTATTTTCAGTTTGTCATTAATCTGTGAAGCACTTTGAACTGCACCAACCTGTATGAAAAGTAATATACAAATAAAGTGTGGTTCATTGATTGGCAGATTGTAATATGATGCATATACAGTAGCTAGCTCCGTCTCTCCTGTGCTTCCTCACCTCAGGATAGGCCTCTCTGCCGAAGGGTGGAGGGAACTCCACATCGCCCCACTTGGCCTTGCAGAGATAGTCAGCTGTGGCATCGATCTTGGCTGCCATGTCCAGCACGTAAACTCCATCTTTTGTGACCACTGAGAGAAGAGGGGGGGAACAAAATAAAAGAGTGTTGAGATCTATACTCCTACAAGGTTTACACCCCCCCACTGACTTTCATTGTGTTAGCACCATGCTCGGGCACCACAACCTTCCTGCTTTCCCTGCAGGAGGTGGAAGGAAAGTGAAGATGGGGAGAAGGTGGTGTGAAATCAAAGCACGGAGAGCTACATCCACAGGAACAGCTGCCAGAGGGCACGTACTGGTGCCCAATTACTCCTTTATAAATACACGCTGCCTTCATCAAACAGGAAGTGCATGAATTATGTAATTGTCCTCCCTCAGTGTTAAAAATGTGGCAGAATAAACTTGTGCCTCTTGGCTTCTAGATAATGTTTCATTATGCATTGATGTTTTCATCTCCAATTTCCGTTTGATGTCCCCCTTTTTCAAACTCCATAATCGGATAACATATTTATGAATCTGCGTTGGAATAAAATGTGTATGCAGTCGTGATTGTTTGTTCAGACATAGCACATCAATGCATTTGGGATTTTGGGAAACGTATACGAACAAATAAACAACCTACCCAGTGGATTGATCTCCAGGTATGTGAAGAACAGATCCTCATACAGGTTGAAGAGCCCAACAATGAAGCTGGCCAGGACTCTGCAGAAAGACGACATTCAACACACGAAACTCAGCTTTGAATCAGTTGCTGCAGCACCAGATGTGCATGTCAAATCATGTTACAATATAAAAAAGGAGTTCAAAGTCACATTGCATCTGAAAGAATTAGTCGATTAATCGATCGACAGAAAATTCATCTGCAGCTTTTTTTTGATGACTGACTACTCATTTGAATCACTTTTAAGAAAAAGTGCCAAACATTTGCAGGTACCATCTTCTTAAATGTGAGTATATTCTTCTTCTCTCTGCTTGATATTAGTGTAAATTGAATATCTTTGGTTTCTGGACAGTTGGTCAGACAAAACAAGCAATTTGAAGACGTCACCTTGGGCTCTGAGAAATCGACAATTTTCACCATATCTATATATACTTATACGTTTTTGACTATCAGCAACCATTAGAACAACAGTAATACCGGGCGATGCAATAAAATGTCCCTGCACTTCATATGCCTGCTGATTTAAAGAAAAAAAGAGAAGAAAAAAAAACAAGGGCATGGCCATTATACACTTATATAATTATATTATATTTATAATATACAATTTCCACGTAATTCAAACCATGACAAACTACAGGCAATATCATTGACGGATTGTTAAGGCTGAGCTGGACAGGAAACAGTCCACCTGTAAATTAGCCCTGCTGCAGAGAAGGAAAAATCTAATTTACTTCCTCCTTCACATGTCAAAACAGAGCAGTGAGGAGTGGGGGGTTGCTGGAGGAGGGGGAGGAGAAGGTGGGGGGAGGAGGAGGAGGAGGGGGCAGTATTTTGCTCTCCTGCCTGTCAGTTTTGCTGGCAGCTCGGAGCCTTTGTCACCACGTCAGCCTGTTGTTGTGTCCAACTGGCCTGTGGGGGAAACTGTGACCGAACCCCTGAGTGACTCAGCTTCCCATGTCTGAGGAGGGAGGGCAGAAAACTGGCCAAGTGCCACTTTTGATTTCAATTCAGAGTGTGAGGAGGAGAGTATATGGGGGTGAGGAGGTGAGGCGGGGTTGGCAGAGTGATTTCTGGGGCAGCTTCTTCAATGTCAGCCAAGACAGCGAGTCTGGCCAGAACTGGAGAGATGGATAGGGGGGAGGGGGGGGCGGTGAGCCACTGTATCGTACCCATCAAAATAAAAAGGACGTGCTCTGAATGTAGCTGTAGTGTAAAAAAAAAAGCTGGGGGTGGAGGCTGATCGAAGAAAGGCGAAGCAGGAGAGTTTTTCATTTGTCTAATGGAAACCTTCCATCCATCTCCCCCTACTCCCCCCACATTTACAGCCAATATCAAAGTGCTTTCTCTTACGAGTGACGCTTTTGTTTTCCTCTGTTGGTTTCAGTCTATAATGGAAAACGGACATTTTTTTGAGTCTTTTTTTTTTTCTGTAGTTTGGTTTTGAGCTACCAAAATACATTGCTTGTGAATTATATCTGGAAAACCTTTAAGATGGATTTTGTTTTCAGAGCACAGAGTTACTGCTTCAGAATAAAATACCTTATATTTGTCATTTGGACATCATGCCTTCTAATCTAAACGGCTTGCACATATGATCTTTGACAATTAAGTGCTCATTTTGGGGGTATATACACTGACATGGTTTAAGACATGATTTCCGCATGAGCATCTACTGTATGTTCTACAAAATATGCAGCAGGTGCAATCAATCCGATAAAATATACAAAAATGTAATTATATTAAATATTAAGCTTATAAAATGTAATTTTAGTTAGGAACATTATCACAGGTTTAACTCTAGAGCCTACTTTTGATTTATTCTACTGTTAAATAAGTGGTCTATCTCCACCTTACCATACGATGCAAGCAACACAAACACAAACTACAGCATTGAAAATGTAATAAACACCTATCTGACACAGTAACACTGTAAGCTTCAGGCTATTGTATTGCATTAGATTCTATATGTATTTTATTGTCAATATTTTGTCCTCTCCCATTATGTTTTACTCTCCATCATGACACAAAGCTCACATTTTTCATATGCACTGTAAACTTTTTCCATGTAACTCACACTTTCTTGTCGTTGGGGACGCGAGTCAGCAGCTCTTTCTTCACAGAGTCTTCACTGATCTTTTCATCCACCCCAATTAGCAGCTTCCTCGCCTTGGCATCCACATCTCCCACATCCACCCCTCCCTCATGGTGAAACAGCACGTAGTCGCCCTCCCGGCTGGCGTAGATGCACACGTAGAATTCCTCCTCCTGAACAATGGACACGGACCTCAATATACGGGTGTTTCTTTATCATACATCTTGTGTTAGGGCTGCTGCTAGAGTCTAGTTGTAGTAGTGATGAAGTACAAACAAGAGTAGATGTGTATTTAGTGCTTTACCTGCTTATGGGGGACAAATGGCTCGATGAGGAAGTTCTTGAGAACGCCCTTAGCTTTTCCCACCTGAGGATCATCAACAAAATAAGCATCTTAAAAAAGGAGATGAAATGCTTAGTAGATAAAAGAAACAGGAGCAAAACTAAATATTAGCATGAACTCACACGGGTTAAAAAAAAGACACAACAGCATCTCACTAATTATCAGATTGTGGCTGTTTCCATATTAATAAATCACGCTTAATTTCATGGGAGGAAGGGATAAAAGGTATAATAAATCAAAAATGATAACAGTAAGTCCAAAGGAGACAGGTTGAGAAGGAGGAGAAAGAAAATGTAACGTATTACTCTCAGCAAAGCCCCGCTAACACAGCCACAGCTCATTTGGCGAGGCTGTCATCGTTCCTCTGTTAAAGGCCAACAGACAGAAAGAAACCAGGGACCAGCAGACAGCAGCCAGCCGGAGAGAACAGAACAACATCATAAAAAGGGCGGAGAGGGAGTTCCATTTTGAAGTTTGCGAATAAAAAAGGATGTTGATGACGGGCGGAAAAAAAAAAGGAAGCCGATCTGATTGAAAAACCCACAAGGGGCTCGGACCAATTCAGATAAATGAACGAAGGAAAGGAAGAAAGAAAGAAAGAAAGAAAGGCCATTCATGTTTGTGAATGCATTTTCTGTATGAATGATTCAATTTATCCACGTGTCATAACATGATTACACAATATATGGAATACTCATTTAATAAAGTTAAGTATCGTGTGCAACTACAGGATAAAACAGCAGAGAGCAAACTGTGAATACCGTATTTAAAGAAAGGAAGTGAAATGGATATGTAAAGTGCAAAAGTAGCTCTATTAAATGAAGTCATTCACAGCTACTGACAGAACCACCCTGATGATTTATCTAGAATAAGATCAGAGGCCAGCCAGTAGTTAGTAGACAGTAGACAAGACACTTGCATGCAAGGGGAAATATGCTAAATTAATATGATGAATAATGACTTATGTAGAGAAAAAAAAAATGCAAATTACAAAAGGATTTCATTAACCACCCCAGCAAGAAATAAAGAGCATATATAAAGAATACAGATAAGATAGAAGCTGACACTCTGCCCACTATACAGCTGTGGCTTCATGTATTCTTATTTACTGCCTCCAGCTGCAGCTGACAGTTTCATCTCATCTGTGAAGAGATACATCTACACAACCTCAGTGCTTTGACGCACGCGCTGACACGCACGCAATGCTTTATGAACCATCCGTGTCTCTCCGCAACTTGCTTCTTGGTTTATGAGGCAGAGCAACATCTCTGTTGCACACTGATGGATCTTGTGTATCGTGGTTATGCTGACTGGATAGATGGACTATATTCACTTCAGCTGACTGGACTAATTTACTACCAGTGGACGAATACTGAACCCCTCTGCGATCTGGGCAGCTGTTTAGGCAAACACACAAACCAAACGCATCGGTGCAAAGAGGGGAAGGGGTTGAAGGAGAGGGCAACAGGAGGAGGGTCTGAATTGAGCTCAGGGATAATATTGATTGGCTCTCAATCAGAGGGGGTGGAGGGGGTGGAGGGGTGGATGGCGTACCATCGTCTCTCTCATGAAGCGGGACTTCAGCCACTCTCTGACCCCGTTCAGGTCCAGGTTGACCCCGACCAGGCCGAGCTTCCCTCGCCTCTTGATCAGCTGGTCCGGCTTCACCACCAGCCTCTGCAGGGGGGGAATAAACAAAGGTTGATTTCAGCAAAACCAACAGGCTCCTACATCTAGGCTTCAAACTGATGTTTTCCTTTTCAAAAGCTGAGCAGCGTCTACAGTGCTTTTTATGTTATATTCTAAATCAGAGCACAGAGGATTTTATACCTGCACTGAAATACATTTTTTATTTAAAAAAAAAGGGACTGAATGTGGAAAAAATCCTTTTAAATATGATTTCTCAAGCTGTTGTTGTGTTCACATCATGACAGAATATTGATGTGTTGAAAGCAACAAGCTGGACATGGTAATTAATTCAAACGCTTATTAAAATGTAAAATTATGTTAATGACATTTCACATGGACCCGTCACTGCTCTCGGTTGGTTCTCTTTAGCGTCAACTAGCTGAAACAATTAGTCAAATTTAAAATAAACACAAAATTAATCTGCAACTATTTTGATTGTCGAAGATTTATCATAGTTTAAATGCCAAAAATTCTTAAATGTGAATGTTTGCAAGTTTTCTATGAGTATTTTGGGTTTTGGATTCTTGTCCCAACGAAACAAGATTTTTGAAGTTGTCAACTTTGGCTCTAGGAAATTGTGATGGACATTTGTTACTGTTTTTCGACAATTTATGGAGCAATTGATTCAGCGATTATTCAAGCAAATATATTAAAAAGGAAAAAGGTTGTTAGCTGGAGCCCGAGGTCCAACAACAGACATGATCTTTGCTCAACACAAACATGGAACAGATTTCTGTTCTGGAATACGGTTTCGTCATATCACACAAAACTTAACTCTGTTCATCTTAACTTCCAACATGTGACAGCGGATATATCTACTTATATAGTGACGTTATCATTCGGGGATATCAAATCCTAGATTTCCAAACAATCTTTGTCACCTGAAAGTTAAGGCGGAGGAATCTCTCCCTTCTGACGCAAATGCTAAATTACACCCAACCCCCACCGACCCGCTTCCTCTCACTTACAAGACAGATAAAGAGAATGACTTATGACAGTGGATCCATTAGTATCTGGGCGCTCGCCAATGAGCAAAGACGGAGAGGGCCGAGGGTAAAAGTTAATGCAATTTTCCTAATAAATTCTACCGCAGCACATATCTCCAAGCATCTGCCCTCCACATCCTCCTCGTACCGTCCAGATAAAAACCTTCAGCTGGGACGGAGACACAGGGGGAGAATGTCCTCTTATTCTGAGAGATGAGTTACGCCGTAATTCAATTAACTCCTATTACAGCCCGTCTATCTGCTAAATGCTTCGCTATGGAGAACAGCGAGTTTATATGAAAGCAGGGCAATCTGAGGAACCGTTTCTGCAAGAAATCTGACCCTCGCCGATTCTTGACCTCCCTGTTGACAGAGCAAGTGAGAATCTGTTTACCAATTAAGAATGAAAGAGAAAAGAGCATTTTCCTCCTATGTTCTCTTCTGCATTTACGCTTCAATTCCACCATGAATGTAACAGAGCTGCTAACCAGCACCAAGAGACCACTCTGCTGCAGCCTAAGTAATTCTCTCCATAAAGAGGAGATCGTTTTCCACAAGGCTTAAGGAGGACTGTGCTTTAAGCATTTAAGGGCTATACATTCATGATATAACGAAACTGTCTGTTCACTCAAGTTAAAGAAAATCTTACGTCATCCTCCACATTACAGTTTGTCAAAACTGGTTCTTCCGCCTCACCTCTGTGAGCAGCCATGGGTGATCTTGCACCAGTCGCTCAAAGTTGGTCTCGGGCGTCACGTTGGCATAGCGGAATCTGTTCTGGACAGCAGCCGACGTGCAGATGTGCTTGTAGAGGAACTCCTTTCCCGTCTGCTCAGAGATGGCTTTGGCCGACATGACTGCTTAGGCTAGACTGGCCTGAGAGGAGGTAGACGGACAGAGAGAGATGGATTGGGAGATACACAGGTGAGCAGTGAGATGGATGAATACAGAGCAGATATAGAGACGTGGGGAGATGAAGTTTTACAGCTTCCTGAATTTATGCAAGATCTCCTTTATGAATGAGGGGGGGAAAAACACCATGTTTGACATCCTCCGCCGTCAGTCAACAGTCAAGAAACGGTCCGGTAAGCAGGTAAAAGACAGCATCGTGATTTGTATTTTCAATGAACTGCCGAACATAATGAGAGACTGCACAGAATTAAGAGAGACTGCAGATTCAGGCCTTCTGCACAGTCACATTAGCAGGTTTGCTGAACCCAGCAAGATGCAGACAGTGAAGCTGGTGAAGCTGAATCCAACACAATTCGCCTCCGTTTGTTTGACCTGCACACTCATGAGGTAATGGGCACTTATTTGCTACTCAAACAATCAGCCTCCTACTGGAGACAGTATGCAGCGTGTAAGAACTGGACCAGCCTACAATTGCATGAAAAAATTGTCTACATAAGTGACCTCATCTAATGTGAACAATTATTAGCAGTACTGGAAAGCAGCATAGACAAGAAATTGATTTTTTGGTGCATGAACTCTGTGAATGTCACAACGGGCCAGATGTAAAGTAATATATTCAATAACTTGTAATAGCATCCATAAATTTTATTGCAAACGAGGAGTTGCGACCTTTACACTTTGACCACAAGCTTCACTCAATGAGGTAATCTCTAAAAGAAAAGGGGCCACACACACACACACACACACACACACACACACAAAGTTAGTATAAGACCAAAACCATGTAAAAGTCAATTCCACCAATGACCACTCTCATATAAACAGTCATATAAAATCTAAACTTAGAAAAATCTTAAACAGCTGTCTTCTGTCTTTTTCCTGTACGGAGGTTCCTTTGTCTTTCTAGAGGAGACGCATAAGACGCCACGTGGAAAATTCTTTCTTTAATGACTAGAACAGGAAAAACAGGAAAATCAATTACGTGATTATTTAGAATTACATCACTTGCAAAAAATATGCTGTTGCTAGTATGAGTGCTACTTCACTGAACCTGTCCCTGCCGTTTCCCCATTACCTTTTTATGTTTTCACATTAAACTCCATCCTGAAATCTAGCAGCTTGTTGTTGCCTTGTCTGATCAGCACGAATAGAACTGTACATCTCGCAGAAACACAGCTTTTGACCGGACGCAACGTGTTTAGGTTTTTACTGGTAGACTCAAACTGATATAAAAAGGTTATTAGAGTATAGTAAAGGTCAGGGCTTTTTTTTTTTTTTTTTTTTTGCCAAATTGATTGCAAAAGTGTCCTGTTGTGATTTGATCAGAGGCAAATATTATCATTGATTCTGCCTCAAATGTGTCTTTAGGCTATAACATACCAAGGCTTTCACTTATTACCATCTCTCCTATAATCAGAGTCACTGTATCTGGTTCCTCTACGTGGTTCATTAAGCTGAAAGCCCTGATGTCGTCTAATACTGCGGCCCTGGCAGCCTTTCTTTAAATGGATTAATGGGACTGTCCTGGTCCCGTCTCACTATTGATCTTCCTTGTGTCCCCGAGTCACTAGGAAGGCTAGGAGAACATGGTTTATCCAAAGCTCATCCAGGTACAAGATATCATCCACCTGTCAGATGTATTCAATTTCACTGCTCCACTTCAGCAATAACACTGATTCAGATGACACACAATTAAAACAATTTTTTTAAAAAGGGGGCGATGGATGGCTGGGGGGGGCAGATCTAAATCAGCACAAGTGCACAATAAAGCAAATCAAACAGACAGTGAAGTAAAAGGATGAAGTTGTAGCTTCATGTTCACTTTTGACCTGCTAACTTAACACAACAAAACCTGCGCGAGGTATGAGACCTAAAAGGACTCAGACAACTCTTTCATTCATTTACAAACCGGTCAGACACAAATGGCTTTTTTTTGGCATGAAACCACATCACAAGTCCAAGATAACGTTTAGTGGTAATTACTCAAACTTGTATTTAATGTGGTGTAGCCGGTCTTCCTGTGGGTTGACAGAGCAGTTCAACTTGTTTAAAACAATGTTGTGTAGAGACAAAAAGAGACAGAGAGAGTTAGGGGAGGTAGTAAAAAAAAAAAAAAAAGGAAGCTTATTTAAAAAACAATAAGTCATTTACCTTGTGTTTTTCTTCCTTTGACAGCTCTGGAAGTATGTTGCGGTTGAAAGTGTGATTTTTCTCGCCAATGCTGATTCACTCTTGCCGTCTGTGGATACCAGAGGTGCCGGGGAGCGGAGCGGGGCTTCCTGGGAGTTTTGTCTCCATCACCCATCTGCCGATAGGCTTGGCTGATGTTTCCTGGCTTCTGATTGGTTCTTTCCACACCATGCTCTATTGATGCCTTCATGTAAACTGGGAAATACGGGCGCACACGAACAGGGAGGTAGGGAAAGATTGCCTCTGAGATGTGGAGTAGAAGTATAAAGTTGCATAAAATGGAAATACTTAAGTAAAGTAGAAGTACCTCAAATGTGTACAGAACAGTAAAGTAAAGTACATTATTTGAGTAAATGTACTTCCACCACTGAAAATAAGACATTGTAAAAAATATTTTTTAGATTATTTTCTATATTATATGCATATATAAATCCGTTATGAATATCGGTGTGCTAAGAGGATGTATCAACATGTGGGAATGTTTATTAATATTTGAGTTTCATGAGTTTTACTTGAGTATGTAATTAAATATAGGCTAAATGTAGTAAATAATTGTTATTGTTTTCTTTTGTAGTTGACATATTGCAGCTTCAATGCCTGATGGAAATTTTCTCAGCTTCTTTGTGCCACTGAAACATTTGAGGTATTTGTTCACTACTTTACCTGAATGTTTCCATTTCAAGTTACTTATACACTCAACTTCAATTTGTATTGTACTCTTAATTTTTTGCATTTGTTTGACCGCTATAGTTACAATTACTTTAAAAATTAAAATTGTATACAAAACATATGACAAATATGATGCATTTCTATAGATTAACAGTATAAAACAATATATAAAATATGTACATGTAATACAAATGTAATGTAATGTAATAAAATAGTTCAAATTAGCTCAACTATTCTTTTATAATATTTGTTGTTATTGTTACTCTACTTGAGTCCAGGATCCGAATACGTTTGAAAAGCACTTTTGCTTTTGGAATATTGGACAAAATCAACCCAGAGATTCCGGGGAGTACTTGAAGGTATCATTAGTTTATTCTGAAAGCACACACACACACACACACACACACACATACCACTCATGGAGAAAGAAGGGCTAGTGTTGATTGGTTGACATTGTTCCTTATGTACACAGCAACCAATGAGAGAATCACTTCATCTTGCACACACCCAACACATCTGAATGTTGCACGGACCATCCTGCACTGAGGAGAAGTACGTGGAAGTAGAGCGCCAGTTCATGGTCTTTTACCTGTCCTTGACCTAAACCAATAGCAGTTATTTTTAGTTACAAGGATGTTGTGTAGTAAACGCACTTGTTGCCCATTTATTCATTCTTTTAATTTGGAAGACTTTCTCATATTTCAGTTAATTGGCACTTATAGTATTAAAATAGGCTTAAAAGTATTGTAATTAGTAGCAAACATGCTTCAATATACAGTATGCAGATTGGTGCTGATAAAAAAAAACGTTTTAATGGCTTTTTATTCTAATTTAATGAAATCAATTTAAATTAAATATATTGTTACAGTGGAGGAAAGTAACTAAGTACATTTACTTAATTACTGTACAAATTTGAGGTTCTTGTACTTTATACTTCTAGATGTACAAAACCTTTATTTGTTACCTGTAGCTACTTTGTAGACTTCATAACTTCAACGAATAAATTATGTATTATGGATAATGGTAAGACTTTATTGATCCCTTGGCAGAATTCACAAGTTACCCAGCAACATACGTTACAAACAAGCCCCACCTTTACCAGCTGCAACATTAAAGTGATCTACACAGTATTGCATTAATAATTATAATCAATAATACAATAAAAATGATTCTGAAATGGGCCATTCTGCAAAAAAATTGATGATAATTAATGTATTTGTACTTCCAAGTCAAATTTTGAAAGCAGGACTTTTACTTGTGACACAAGTTACTACTTTTTAGTTTTCTTTCGCCGACCAAAGTATATGAACTGTTTAATATAGGAAGTATAACACTTTCCAGACAGCAGGAGCAGTATTTGGTGTAGATTGTGCATCAGTCACTCTGATAGGATGCAAAAGTAACTTTACAAGAATTATAATTATATAAAGCACACAGCCAATATGTTAGACTTTATGGATGCAAAATGGGATTAAATAATTACAGTAGTTATGGGTGAGAAATAGTGTGCTCATTACAGCTGACCACTCACGCCATCACAAGCTAGACTCTGGACGTTAACACTTTGGCAGCTATACTGTCTAGGATACATTTTGTAGGATTTTTACTGCCAGATTCTTAAGCAAGGGCAAACAAACTCAGTCAAATGGTGCAATGTAGTCTGTGGTGCAACGTTTGAAAATACAGTACACGTTTAATCCTGGGAGAGTTATCCTTGTTTAAGTCAATACTCGCACAATGAACAAGAAGCTAATAAAAGGTTAAGTGTAAAACATGTTTCCACAGATGTCTTTACCAACACTGCACAAAGAGAGAGTGCCCTCTGCTGGCTTATATGCTAAACTACAACAGCATGTTTCGAGAAAATGACCATGTCCAGATAAACTGTCAATCATCAGCAAACTGCACTGGCATTATTGAACACACAACACATCGCATAACTGGAGCAAAGCATGTTCTTTTTTATTAAGTGTACAAAACAAGTGCAAAAATAGTGATTCATAAGAGCTACACAAAGTAGGAACTGCCCTTCAAAAATTACAGTCACAGAGGATACAAATTGAAATGCAATACATGGAAGTGCTGTTCAAAGACATAAAAGAGATCAACGGTGCAGTCTTGCGCAGTAGAAAAGATTGCAAAACATGAACTTGGATTCACAGCATTGGATAAGTACTAAGTGCAAGCTGCTGAAACAAACGCGCCAAATTCATCAGCATTCTCCATTTCAAACTATGCACAAAGCAAAGATTTTACAAGGAAGGACCTCCATCAATGACATTCATTCTAATACACTTAATCAAATAGATAACTTTGGCCCATATGCTATTGTAACACTTCCTAGGCAGCGCGCACGCACACACAAACATAAACAGAAATGACAGCTAATCTTTTACTTACAACTAAGCCAAAAGGAAACAGCAGACATATTCTGTTGAAGCGGCAGAGGTACTTTTAGCAGGGCAGAAATGTGCTACTATGCCGATACCATTAACCTGGGATGCATGCAAAGAAAGTACCTAATTTTTCACATCTGAATACTGAGGGACACCGACATGTATAGAAGAGGAAATCTAAGTTTTGGATAACTGTGGAGCTGTGGGAGGAGGCTGTACTACCATAGTCTAAAACTGCAGCCAACACCTCAGCAAATAGCCAGGTACTGCAACTGACGTGTGAAACAAGATACTGAACTACGTTGACAACAAGCCTAACTGGACTGAAGGCATCTTGGGTTGTGGTGCAAATAAACAGTAAAAAAAGGCACACAGCTTGTGGATTTAGGGTGGCTATAACTGAAACCCTAAACACTGCACAAACACACAAACCTTGCACAGAGTAAGCCTAAGTTTTAATTCACCAGTCATCCCGGCCACACATCCCCATGTTTGCCATTTACAGTATGGTGCACTTTTGCTTCTTTTTCTTCTCGGGTTCTTTTTTGGTCAGCTCGATCTCCTTGCGCCCGTAGAAGCTGGAGAAGTAGGCTGGGGTGCAGATGGGCTCTCTGAGACTGAGCAGCCACCTTCCTTCACCGTAATAGGTCAGCGAGCCGAGCTCCATCTCCTCGATGAGCTCCCCCCGCTGGCCTTCCTGCTGCAGGGCCAGGATCTCGAGCAGATCCAGGCCCGTTTGAACTGGCTCAACATGCTCGGCACATCCAAGTGTAATGTGGGCGCGGCTTCCCGGAGGCAGCGAGGCAGACTCTGCCTCCTTTTCGGCATCAGCTGGCCACAGCAAAAGCTGCTCCTCGGTGAGGGACACTCTGGCACCAACAGTGCGAGGAGTCACAAAGAGGGCACTCAGTGACAGCTCGAATGCAGAGCCATAGAAATCTTTAACAGTCTGGAGAGCGGGAAAAATGTATACAATTAGGAAATAATCACAAGATTCACTTTTTAATATAGCCAAACATTACTATGCTAGGATGTTGCTCATTGAAATGTTCACTCAACAATGCATGAAGTTATCAGGAATAAATATACAAGCAAGCAATTAAACAAATGTTTCTTACTGGATTCTGTGCATACTCTTTGGCACCCTCTGCTTTTCCATAGTCACAGAATTTTGCAGTGCAATGGAGGGTTCCTTTGGCCTGAAAGTACTGCTCCAAATCCACCTCCTTCTCAGCTTTCCCAGTGACTGTAAACACAAGGCAGGATCAGTCACATCTTAGTCATGCCAAAGCTTTTAGATACTAATCTTTCCTAAAGACTTATAATTTTCCTTTGTAGTAAAAAAGGAACACAACTTAAACACTCACAGTCACTCGAGTGTATCTTGAAGGCCGCCAAGGTGTCCAGTGTTTTCAGGAAGTCCATTGAAGTGCACCTGACCTTGTCCTGGATGGAGGACAGAAGAAACCAGCCAAAGAAAAGAGGAAGGGACATTTCCTCAAATGGACCCCTCATGGCTTCCAGTTGGGCCTCCTTTAGTCCACGCCTGGTCTTCTTGGTCAGCTGTGCGGGATCTCTGCTCCATTCAGTAAGTGGCTCCAAAAAGACTGCAACGAAGTTGTGTTGCTCGGCAATCTCCCCCAGGCGGGCCAGTCGGTCCTGGGTGTGGTTGGTGTCATCCACCACCATAAGCACAGAGGAGGCTGTTCCTGCACTGCAGCAGGCCACCACAGCCTCATCCAGAGCCTTGTACCCATCCACAGAGGATTCTGGATTCTCTGGCTTTACACCATGGTCATCAGCACAGATGACAGAGCAGTGGTCTTTGTAGGCGTCAGCTATGGCCCGTGCCAAGAAGCTTTTACCACTTCCTGGAAGGCCTCGGAGGACAACAAGGGTACGAGAGGTTCGCAGAGCGTCTCTGGTCTGCTCTCGTTCCAGCAGGGCAAAGGACAGGGAACCAGATGCAGGGACTGTGTCCTCTTCCTTTTGAAGCTCAGCATCATTCGTCTCAGATTTAACACAATCACCTCCTGCCGCCGCAGCAACTTCAGCTCCCTTCAGAGTTTCAGACTCTGGTTTTTCTGGTTCAATTTCCTTCTCTGCAGGTTTCACACCTCCAATTTCAGCTGATGCCTCCTCCTTCAATGTCACGGCTTCTGTTGGCTTTTCTGAGGAAACTTCTGCCACCAACACAGTATCAGCTGCTTTTTCTTCTTCAACCTCTTTTGCAGGCTCTGATGAGACTTCTTTTTCCACCACCACATCTTCACCAACTTCTTTGGCCCCCGTATTCATTTTAATCTGCAATTTGGTCTCAGTTTCCCCTTGTTTGGACACGTTCTTCTCTTCGCTGGAGAGCTGTGCATCTGCTGGTTCAGGTAATGTTTGCTCTTGTGGAACTGATTCTGCCAATTTCTCTGGCTCTGGTTCAGGGTCACTCTCGGCCAGAGGTGTTTGCACAAGCAAAGGTTCTGGGTCATTCTCTGGCACAGGCTGGATGTTTTTTGGTTCTGCGTCTAAAGCTGCAACTGGGTCAGAGATCTTTTCAGATGACTCATCTGGCTCTGCCACCGCACCAGCCTCTGACTCCATTTCAGATTTTTCTCTGGGCAAGCCGTCTTCAATCTCCATTTCTGTTTTTTCCTCAGACCATGTAACATTTTCTGTCACAATCAACTCTTCTGTTTCTTTCAAGTGTACGACTTCTGTGTCATGGCCGTTCACTGCCAGCTGCTCGGTCTCTTCGTCAGCAGCTGGTGGTTTCTCAGGCTCTGTGAATTCCTCTGGTGTCTCCAATTTTGACACAACTTCTTTTTCCATTTCAGTCTCCTCTTGCTGTGGAGTCTCTGACGCATCTAAAACCTCACCACTCTTTTCAGTGTCCATGTCTGGCTTAAAGTCTGCCTTTACACGCCACCCTGTACCTTAAATATATAATTAGAGGAGAGAGAGAAAGTGGCTATTTAGACCAATGATGAATTTGGGAAAACGTTAAATACATACGAACTTCAGCAACTTTTTCCCTGTGTTAAAACATATATTTCTAAAATAAATCTGACTAAAGATAGAATTCGTTTTGATAAAATAGGTTATTTAAAATATTCAGATCTTTAGGCCTATTTTTACACAAACACGGGAATATGCTCTTATAGTCTCACTTCTGACTGCATTTCTTCAAACCCTTCTAGGAGGCCAAAATCAAATCCTTTATAAAAAGGGCTGTGGTCATTAAAGCTCAAACGGGAAGTTACACAAAATCCATGATTTAAGAAAGAGAGGGGCGTGGATATTTTTTTAAATTATAAATTACAAATTTAGGATGGGCAAGACGTGGACACTATAATATATAATCTGATGCAATCCAATACAATGACTCTGCAGCAACCTTAAGGATATAATGTGCATTTGCGTTTAGTCGGGGTGCTTTACCCTCGTGCATACAGTCGGGGTGGTGGCAACATTTTGGCACTACAGCTCATCCGAATTGTAATTTCCATTTGTTACGAACACAAAGACAGTATGCCAGTGGCCCAGACACACGAGCGTGACTGCGAAAATACTGTATTCAAACCATGCATTGCTTAATTAACTTCGCCTAACGTTGCCAGCAAATATAGACAAAGGGTAGCAAAAAAAAAAAAAAAAACGGGGCAACGCGGAAAAGTGTGATACTTATAGTAGCGGAGACTCCACCGTGTGGCTGGTTATTTTAAATGTGTAAGATTTGTTGGGTGGATTTAACAGATGAAACCACATCATGTCATGAGACAGAAGGGGAAGCTCTCACCAGCCCAAATGTAGCAACAAAGACCAACAGTAAACTGTAGGTTTCCCCAACTAGCAAATAACCAATAACCGAAACTAAAACAGATGCCAATTGGGAAATATTAAACACTTCCAGATGTATTCAACTTAAATCTCCTTCGACATGCATGCAAGGTACAGTAGCAGTAAATGGCGCATCGAGGGAGAGAGGATTGTCTTTGATGGCAAGTTCGGACTAAAAACATTACACATTCACTTAACGAAGAATTCATTTTCAAAATAAGTGTCAAAAGACGGCGTCCGAGTGAGCTCAAATGTTGTTTTAAACAGAGAAAAGCTTTAGCTTTTCAACATTGCATATTATGAACTGCACAATGTGGCCGAGCGGGGAGTGGCGTGCACCGAGCACGCCAGACAAAAACAATTTAGCCTGGCAGTCAGAAATGAGGCTAGAACATCTTTAGCTACAGCGCCACGTACCAACAAGAGTGCTGTTTTCTGGCGTTTACAAATCACTGTATGCTATTAGAGAAACTTAGTTTAGGCTGTTTGTGCAAAAAGAAAGAAGAAGAAAAAGATGGACGAGGTGTAGAATACTGTATGAAAGGCTTTTGTTGGCTGAAATGCCAGCTTACCAGTTACGCTGCAGTGGAGCTGTCTGTGGTGCCGCTGACCACGCGTTTCTCTTGGGATACAATGACAAGGCAAACCTTCGCGCACACATGCACCCGCTTCACTCTTCAAGAAGGAAAACGGAAATTCCCGGGAACGCGCAACTGGGCGTGGCGACGGGCACGCCCCTGAGGACCGGAAGAACGCCACTGGAGAAGATGAAAACAAAATAAAATAAAAAAATAAAATAACAAAAAGTGTAAAATGACAATGAATTTTTGGTCTGATTTAAATGATCATGTTTTCAATACCACTTATGTTACTCTCGTGTTACTATGACAATATGACAAATCTCTAACTGATGTTAACTTTTAAATTTTATTGGGATTTATTGTCTATTCATTGATGGAAGTTTTTAGGTTCACAGTACTCTTTACCTCATTTTTAACATGTTTTTGTTTTGTTTATTTTTATTCTATATTTGTGTATTTGTTTATATCTTTATGTATGTCGGTGTACATCTGTGCTTAACATGTTTTTTCCATTTTCCTTTATTTACCATATTTTCAGGTCATACTGTATGTCTTTTCTTATTAATACTAACTAATAATATTATTACCACTGTCAGCTGGTGCAAACCACAGTGATTCCACTCCTATCCGCAAAAGTAGGCCTCGCAGACAAAGAGAAACACAACTACAGTGATCTAGATATAAACACAGCAATGTCTCAGTGAAACTTCCCTCAAGATATATGAAGACTTCGGTTTAGGAACATGACCAAACCCTTTTAATTTAAAGATTTCAAGCTTTAAATTTTGAAATTTCAGACAGAGGGAGGTGCCATCAAAAAGCAGACTATGACCATTAATTGTAATTCTATAGTCTCTAATCTACACACAAACAATACACTGATATTAGTGTAAAGGAAGCAGGAAGCAGGAAGCAGTCTGTATGTAAATAGTACCATGTGTGCCTGGTGACAGCTGCAGAGGTGTGACAAACAAGGAGAAAGTCCCCTGCAGCAAGTAGAGCTCTGTATGGGGAACTTTTAAGTTATCCAAAGACAAACAGAGCTCATGTTTGGCAGGTTGTAAGGTGCATGTCAAAGTGTGTGATAGGGTTCCTCTGTATTTTGTATGTGAAGAGAACCGAAAATAAGGATGTAGGCCTGATATTGAACTCTAAAAAACACTTCCTCATATGCATATTCTTCCCTTCAGGGAATGGTATGCACCACTACTGTCAGGGATTCCAATGCTCGGAATATTAATTTAACAGCATGATCTTATAAAGAAAAACCCCGAGATCCAGTGCCTGAGTTACATGTGTTTCATAATGGACTGTTTGTATTTTGACCTTTGAGTAGTTATTACTCAAAACAAACACTGAGTCTTAGTTACTAGCCAGTGTGTTAATACATATATATTGAAAATTGTGTTTCTAATGATCTCATCAAAATGCATTCATACATTTCAACCAGGCTCTGTATACATAAACACTCTCACAGTCTCAGTTGACAGTTGACTTTTATTGTTTTACCAACTTTTATCTGATGATTGTCTTTTGTAGGCCTTTTCTCAATTTTCACTCAAGCACCACAAAGGACATCCTCACTGCGGCACGTGTTGCTTTGCTTCATCAAGGGCCTGAAAGCAGAATGATAAATGTCAGCAATAAAATAGTTCTATAAACGGAACTAAAAAAGAGGGCAAAGAGAAGCATATGACAACAAAGAGGAAACCTTCTGAATGACATTCATGGCAGAGTCGTCTTCCTGCAGTCTGGCCAGGGTCAAGGCTCTCTCAAAGTGGGAGACACCTGATTCAAAGTGTCCAAGTTTCACTGCGATAAAACAGAAGGGAATTGAGGTCTGTAGTTTGTACAATAACAACAGCACCATGACAAGAAATAGCTCACAGATTAAGTCAAATATTAAGCAAACAAGCCGACATGTCACGGTAACTCATTTTGTAAATATTAGAAAGATAAATACATTCTGATTGTGCCACCAAAACATTGGCATTAATCTGCCACTTCTCATCAGCAATTTCATCAGCTGCAGCAACCGAGCGGGCGCCGTAGTCTCGGGCTTCTTCGCAGCGACTGAGCTCCAGGTAACAACAACCGATCTCATGAAACAACCAGGTCTTCTCCAAACCACCACGGACCAAAGGAATCTTCATCTCCCAGCTGAATTCAAAACATACAGAGAAAAGAAAAATGAAATCACCAATACACTAAACAATGCTCATTAAGAGAGGTGCGACTATGGAAGATAACCATCAAAATAACATGTTTTGCAAAGGACGGCAATATCATATGTTACACAAGGGCAGCAGTTTTTCATTATTTACTTACAACTCAATGGCTCGTGTGAATTGTCCAATTTGGGCATAAACCCGCCCAATGTTGTCCAGAGCCCTGGACATCGCATCTGGGAGTTTGCTGTTGATAAGAAACATTACTGAATATTTCATCAATTGTTGTAAAATGACATTCACTCCTATTGTGTAATTTCTTCCAATTCTCACCAGTGTTTAGCCAACTCCAAGTCTTTTTGATGATGGTCCAAAGCTTTGTCCATGTCTCCCAGCTCGATCAAGGCATTCCCAATACAACTGTGCAGGCTGCCAAAAACCTCTTTCTTATTAGGCACCTCTTCCTCTGACCAGCCCTGCACTACCTTCATGACTTCCTCTGCCTTCTTGAGACTACCTCCTGCATTTCCAGACGTCAACTCTACAACGACAAACATGCAGGTAGGCATTTTTTAGGCTAAAAAAGGGAGGTACCCGGCTACAAGTTCAACCTGAAGCCTGCCTTACCTGCATCAATGTCCTCCAGGCTCATCAGCAGGAACTGAGCAGGTTGAGAGGGTGTGCTACGACGGGGCTTGCTACAATTTTTCTGCATGACCTTACGCTCCTTTCCCCGTGCGCAGATAGGTTTCTCCTGGTTCCAGAACTCGGTGCAAGTGTCGAGGTATGTGAGGCAGCCCTGAATGACGTCCTGCAGTCGCTCCCCACCTTTCGTCTTACCTTTCACCAAATCTGTGTAACACCTTTAAGTGTTAGTCTTCCGAAAGTGAACGACATCACTGGAGGTGGGTTTAATAAAGCACGTTGAACAGTGAGGATTGGAGGAGGAACTAATAGTCAACATTTGTGCTGGCAGTGAAAGAAAAATGCAGAGAAACAGAAGCACAGTGATATGTGGTCACAATGAGTAAGGAAATAACAAAGTACCTTCATCTTTAAGCAGGGTTTCTAGATATTTCTTGTCACTGTAAAACTCTCCCAGCAGTTGTTTGGTTGTCTTCTCACTCTTGGGGGTCTTCTGGGTCTGCAGTTTCTTCTCCGCCGTCAGATGCTGAATAGCAGCAAATGGCTGGGCCCTCTTTAAACATAACATTGTGCATCAGAAGGGAGGCCAGGGTTGAACTTTGCGGACAAATAACGGTAGAATCTAGGAACGTAATCCTTTGTTACCAGGCTTGATGTTTGTATGTGTACAATTATTCTAACAACAGCTATACCTTCAACATTTCCTGTGAAATACTGGGTAATTAAAGAGAAACACAACAAAGGCTCACCTCCTCATCCTTTTTGAGAAATGAAAGGTCTCCCTTAATCTTCAGTTTTACAGAGGAAGGGCCTGGAGGATGCCAGAGAAGAACCAATGGTTTTAGGTGTCAGGAGATTTTTTTTCCATATGCTATGACTACAATTTAGCGTTGCTTTCAAAGTACTTACTGCCAACAGAGTTTTCTATGGCCTCCTGTGCTTTCTGGATACCCAGTCTGAACTCCTGTATTTGTGGGCGTATCTTTTGTCCTCTGTGGTAAAACACCAGCCCAAATTCAAATTCTCCCATGTAGTACAACGCCTCTGCCTTCTGATACAATCCCTAAAAAAAAAAAAAAAAATCACAGTAAAATTATTTTTTATAGGCTTCACTTTTCATAAATTCTCCCATATTTACATTTGGCGCTGAGTTGTGGGTTATTTAGTATAAGGAAGAAAACTTGTTTTGACCGTGAAATAATTAACATTTCTGTAACCTGTAGTTTACCTCGAAAAAAGTCTTGTCTTCTTTGAGTGAAGCCTCTGCATCGTGTAAAGCGTTTTCAGATTGCCCCATCTTCAGGTAACATTTAGATCGGCCAACAAAGCAGGTCTTGTCATCAGGCTTTAAAGTCAGAGCCTAAACAAAGATCAACAACAAGTCATTCCTTCGTGCTTTTAAAGACACAAGAACTGTTTCTTTCCAGATACAGGCCTTCACTCTAAAGAACAGTTCAAATCAGTCATACACTAAAACATCCACTTCCATTATAGATGATGATAGTTTACAGTTAAAATGCACACCATTTTCAACATGTACATTTCTTTATTTCTTTTTTAAACCAAATATTTATTCATACTGTACCCTGCATTTGAATTTTACACAGTTGCTTTGTCAGGATTTTAAAAAGTAACAATTCACAGTTCGACAAACAAACAAAAATATTATAAATCACGGCATCATGTGCATCTACATAGATAGTGTATTAAAGGGAGTATAAAATAAACAAAATAAAAATACCCTAACAGAAAGAGACACATTCACAATTGAACTATACAGCACATTTGTAATATACAACAAGTAATTACAGGAGCCTGTTGGTTTAAAAAAACATATTTCCATTGAGTACACCTGTCTTGCCACTGATATAGAGTGGGTGGCATTGCTTTGAGCCAAGATAAAGTTAACTTCTTTTTTATTTTGACACCAATAAAACGATATGCAGCTCTCTCTTTTAGCTCCATCAGGGATTGCTCCCAACATGCACATTTCTTTCCATCTATTCGTTTACAACTTACAGAAACACTTGACTTGTACACAAACATTTTCATGGGTGCTCAGTATACAAACTTCTTTCCAACATACGTGTGTACATAATAGTCCTGTTTATGCTCCATCTTTATGTGTGCAGCTTTGTTGTCCTTGTTCGTAGCTTTTACGTCTATTTCTGTGTAACGTTAAGTAGAGAGATCTGAGAACATCTGGAGTAAAATTCCATATTTAGCCTTTAAAGCTGATTCTGAAGTTGGATTGACAAAGTTGGATAATATATTTTAACTCCAAAATGTTCTATCACCATAAGTTGAGAAGCTCCAGATAGTTAGTAGGCTACAACTCACAACGCCCAGGAAGCTAACGTTACCTAGCTAGGAAGCTAGCGTTACTCACCGACGTGAAGCTGTGTATAGCCTTTTTATACTCTCCCTTTATGTACAGCCAATCCCCATCCGCCATCAACGTGGAGAACACACCCTTTGGCTTTTGACCATCGTGATCTACGTCTGTGTCTGACATTTTTAGGCAAACTTTTGTGTCATACCGCTTTGCAGACAATTCAACTTTGGCGAGTATTCAACACATTAGCGTCTCCGGTCAACCGGTATCCTAGCAACCGTACTAACAAACCGAGGGGGGGAACAGCGTCATCTACTGGCCGCCGTGTGTATTACACATACACATCTGTTTTCATTATGACCATGAATTTGTTAACCTTATAAACAACTATTCATATTTATTATTAACCCAAATTATTAATACTATGCCACTAAAAGAAAAACAACAATTTAGAGGAAACCCAGAGGAGGCCAACTTTATTGACATGGCTGGTTGGGATGGTTTCACCATAAGGGCAAAAACAATGAGAGCAAAGATGAGGTCGCTTTTCCTTTCTTCATTAGGTGCACCAAAAGAACAACACACTCATCAGGAAGTAACTGAACATTACTAAGTATCAATCATCACGCCGTGCCCGACTTTCTTAGACAATAGCAAACACATATTTGTTCTTTTCTTAATCTTATCAGTTGTATTGAGTAAAATTAGGCATCTTGCATTATAGTCATGGAACACACGGAGCATAATCTAGGTCTGCACAACATTTCATGTAGACCAAGCAAAGCATTTATGTTCCTGAATTTGTGTCAAAGGGATGCTCATAACCTCTTTCGAACTTTTACATAACAGAAAAGTGTCCTCATCTTACAGCGATGGTTCTATCAGACAGCAAATTTACAATAAATATACATATCAAAAAAAAAAAAAAAAAAAAAAAAATGGAAAAAAACTATCATCACAAATCAACACTTTACATTCCAGTAAAATGTACAATGCAGCAATCTGTGGATGGCAACATCAAACATAAAACTTGTGACAACAAGAGGGAGGGGGACTTTGCTGGCAACACAGCCAGCACAGCTGTCTCCGCTGCCATCTTTCTAATGTGCTTCAGCTGTTCTGTAAGTGCAGGTCTCGGTCTCCAGCTGTGAATAAAAAAAATGCTCAAGTGCTTCTATTGGCTTATGACAAGGAGGCAGTTTTCAGTGCGAATTTGTAGCAGCCAACTGTCTGTCTTGGCAGATTCTTCAAAAGGGGAAGGTGCTGCTTGCTAAAGTGATTTTCTTCAGAATTTATAAAGCAAGTTAATAACTTTCATGCAGAAATAGCTCACTCAATGCTCAGTTGCATCTCAAGAGTTTCACAGGATGTCACTTCCTGCATGGATCCCTAAAAGCTCTGATACAACAGCTGCACAATCTCTGCTATCTCAAAAAATCCAGAAAATATTTGGACCAGAGTTGCTAGGCATTACCGACTTTAAAGTTTGTTTCATTCTGAAAAGAATAAAACAATATCAAAAACCAGTAACACCATCAACTCAGTCTGTAACGTCTTTGAACGTTTCCTTGCTGTACGGGCTTTAAATAATTTGTTGCATGTGGTCATTGGGTTGCATTCATTCAGTCAATGGCATAGACAGGAAACTGACTTGCAATTAGTCATTAAATACGGATGGTGGGTTGGGGGTTGACATTGTTGAAAAGTCCTGATGTAGTAACTCTTTAGGGAGAAGAATCCTCCAATTAACCAAACTGGAAGAAGAAATTTCCTGGTCCAGACGCTGAAACAAAAAACAAACAAGTCAATAACTGATGTCATTCCAAATGCTTGACACAAGGGTTAACATCATTTCTCACAGCTTTTTGTAAACATACAGCACAGAAACTACCTTCAAAACTAAAACCCCCTGGACCTCCAAAGAATGCCTTGAAAATGTTGTTGGCATCAAAATCTGGTGGAGAAAAATTGAAAGTAAGAATCAATATCAACGCAGAGAACTTTCCAGCCAGATTCTCAACATAAAAACTGCTGTTCTGTAATGAAAAAGATGATTCACTAGCTCAGACATGACATGTGCTTTAATCTGCTCACCCTTGAGACACCCCACCCCAAGGCTCGCCCAGGTACTGACCTCCCATGTTCATGCCGTCATCCTCCAGATCCTGACCACTGTCATAGCGCGTCTTCTTCTTTGCGTCCGAAAGCACGCTGAAAGCCTCGCCCACCTCCTTAAACTTCTTCTCCTCTTCCTTCTGCAACTCCGGACTAGCCCCGCTGTGGCGGTCTGACAAGAAGGAGAGGGGGAAAAGTAAATACTGCAACAGTATTATGTTGCACAGATTGCTTTATTGTTAGAGGAAACTTTCTCTTTAGTTAAGCACCTGGGTGATGTAAAAGCGCCCGTTTGCGGTAAGCTTTTTTGATCTCCTCCTCTGTGGCGTTCTTATTCACCCCAAGCACTTTGTAGTAATCTTTCCGCTTGCTTTTCTTCAACTCCAGCTGGGCATGTTTCAGGAAGTGCTTATGTTCTTGAGAATAAAAAAATGTAAAAAAAGCCAGGACAGGTTAACAAACGATACAGCAGAGTAAGGAGGAAATATCCGTGCTTAACGCTGAGTCAGCTCAGCCACAATGGAAGACTCGGATTCTCACCTTTTGTCTTCTCTGTCTGGTAAACCTTCTCATAATCTCGCACTGCCTCTTCATACTGCTCCGTGTCCATGTAGCTGCGGCACAGAATGTCTGTAATTGTTTCTCTACCCAGTTCAAACAATAAAATACAATAATACTGCCCTGTTTGTCCAGGTCTAACAATCCAAATACAACTTACTGTCTCTATTAACAACCAAGTTAGAAAACCTGGGACATACCACTGTGCTCTCCGTAAATAGGCCTTGATATAGGTTTCATCCAGTTTAATGGCCTTCGTGCAGTCTTCAATGGCCTGTTCTAGTTTCTTCAGCTTTCAAAGAAAAAGAAAAAAAGTGTGACCATGCGAGGCGGGGACAGAGAGGAAAGTAGGGACCTAGTTCTCTCTTGATGCGACAGAAGAATGCACAATATGGCAAAGATACCAAAACGTACTGTCAAGAGGCACAGAACGAGACGTCTGTGCCCGTGCTAACCTATGAATAACCAAATGAGGGGTCATGCACGCTGTATGATATGCATGTATGTAATATATCAATGTATGCCAGATTCATCTACCATTATCGAGACCAAGTATCCCAGGTTGGACGCTCACTGAGCAACATATTATTCGTCAGTGGCTTTTAGCAAATAGCCAATGAAGATGCTAAGATAGATTTTTTTCAGCTGTCCACCCAAAACAACTGGATGTTGATGCAACCTGTGGCGTCTCTCCGGTGCTCCTCACCTTTGATCCAACATTGGCCCTGTTACAGTACAGCTTGGCATTAGTCTTGATGTTGTTGGGGTCTATTGTTAGTGCCTCAGAGTACAGCTCGTAGGCTGCCTCAAAGTTTCCCTCCTTGAACGCCTTGTTCCCCTCCTCCTTCTTGGCTTTTAGTGCTTTGGCATTCTGCAAAGACAACACACAGGACAACCTTAAAAGCTGCTCTGGGCTACTTTAAATGCAATGTCAATCAGATGAGAGGAAATCCCAATGTTGTATTTCCTTGGGCCGTTTTCCTAAGTTAACACTTGAATTCACAATTTATCTTTTAAAGTTGGATTTTTAAAACTCTTATCTACTGAATTACTCACTCTGCAGGCGAGCCGAGCCTTGTCGTGGTCAGGAGCCATGCGCAGGGCCTGGACAAAGAACTGGACAGCCTTGTCAATGCAGTCCTCATAGTACAGACAAAGACCACGCACGTACAGTGCGTCAGCATTAGTGGAGTCCATTCGCAGAATATCACTATGGAACAAATAATGAATATTATTGGAAAAATAAAGCATACATATAAAAAACAAACAAAAGGTAATTGTTGAATATATGCTTCCCTGCAGTAATGAGACAGGTTACAAATATGCAGTGATGTAGCAACTGATGATAAAATGGGGTAACAGCCATATCCATAATGGAAACAGAGCACCGGCCAAAGGTTTTCATTTCCAGCTGCAATTGTGAGAATGAGTCTGACCTCTCAGAAAACTGAGCAAGATCCACACAGCAAATTAACAATGTTCATTTTGGGCGCTGTAATTGCGAATTTGAGAAACACGCTTACACTTCTTAGACCCATCTTTCAAATCTATAAACACTTTAGGAACATATATAAAACACAGTTGCGTGTATATTTTGTTAAAGCACCAGGTGTTAAAACGGCAGTTGGTAACTTAATTAAAATAACTTTTTGTCATATTTGCTGTAAATGTCACTATATCCTGACAGTAGGCCCACAGATTTCAATAATATGGTACACTTGTATTCACTTAAGCAAGTCAGCTCAAGAAATCATAGTAAACCTGGTTCAGTCAGAGCCTAACATTTAAAAACATTATTCTGGCTCTAGAGAAGTGTGTTACTTTTCAGATCTGGACATTTTACATTACTTATCTCAAGTCATAAAATTAGGATTTTCCCGTTTCTACACAGCTCTGGGATTACTGTGGATGTAGTCTAGTGTTTTGTCTGACAGATAAGCGTTTCATTTATTTGTCATAATGAGTGCTGCATCGAGTTGGTGTGGCATGCTATGACACATGCACACACCTGTGTCTTATTCAAAATTTCGCCCTGCGCTCACTGTGACAAATTCCAATAATGTCAATTAAATAACTGAATCACCAAGTATGTATACATGTATGTATATCTTACCTGGCTACAGATTGAGCCTCAGGGTAGCGTCCCAGCAGGGCTAAGCACTCTGCCTTCAGTATCTTGAACCTGTGACAGGCCGCAGCAGACTCCAAGGCACGGTCCATGCAAAACACAACCTAGAGACAACCGCATTTTTAGTTACTAGTGACCCACCAACCACACACAACTTTGAACATTAAAATGTAACCAAGGTGTAGCTTACCATCCTGAAGTCTCTCTTCTCAAATCCAATCTCTGCCATTCTCTCATATTCAAGGATGGATTCTGCATTCTTCAGCTGAAAGGAAGGTGTGGTATTCATTGACAATTTCAAAGACCTGTAGTAGATTAATTGCTTTACAGCTACCACTGGCCTCTCTCCCGTGCCGTGCTTAGGGCTTGTAAAAACCAGGTCAATGCAAGCAGCAGCACTTCTGTAAATAACCTAAAACTTGCCTCCTGGCTTTCTCATTGAGAATTAACAGTAACTCTAGTTGATCTCCTCTTAAGCCGCTAAGTATCAGACTTTTTCCACTTTATTTGCACTAGCTTGGCCAAAGCTTGTCTGATAGTGGATAATCATGTCCAAGTTGTCAAATGATGCTCTGTTAAAACTGAGGCCAACTCACCTCCTGCTGCGCCTGGCTGTTGTCAGGCTCAAACTCCAGAACCCTCTGGAAGCAGCGGCTGGCGGCCATAGCATTGCCAAGGGACAAGTGGCACTTGCCCTCTCGCAGATGGCCCTGTGGGTAAACGACTTACAGTTCACAAACTGAAGGGATAGCGTCACTAAATTCCCTGGTTGTAAGCAGTTTGGCACCATGCATCAAAAACCAAATCATGACTCACCTTTGTTATGCGACACCTTTTTATCCCTCAAGCAAAATCTTAATGCTAGTAATCCACTGAACTACTATAGAGTGTTGAAGGGATGACGTATTTTTGTAGGCCAACCCCGAAGTTAGCATCACCCTGGTTCCCTTGACAAAAAGCCAATGGGACTTCAACGTCACCACCACCGAGTTGATAAGTTTCCTTGTGTTCGGCCTGATGGCGTTAAATGTCCCTGACAACCTCGGTAGTCTCATTTAGACACTTGTTAAAGACACAAAACAACGAGTGGGGTATTTACTGAACTATTTCATGTCGTGGATTTATTGAGGAGCCACATAGAACAATAAACAAAAATGTAAACTTGCATAAAACTGGAACACTCAAATTTCAAGGTCCCATGTTTCTATGGGAAAACCACCTTCCAAGTTTATTTGACTATTGTGAAGCAAATCTTATTTACACATCATTTCACTGCTAAATCCAACACACACAACATGCCCCTTCTCAAGGCATTGTCCACAGCATTTTGGAAAATGTAAGAAATCCCTTAGCAAAGCATTAGTAGAGGAGGCAGGCTAATGGAAAGCGTAAAACAGCCAAACAAAAATATACGCTCAGAACAAATTGCTTTTTGCAGGCTGAAAATACTTATCAATGTTAGACATCACAAGAGTAGAACGTAACCTACCTTCATAAAGTCGTCATCTAGTCGTACTGCTTGCTGGGAATCCTCTAAAGCCTCTCTGTACCGACACAACATCATTAGCGTGGCTGCCCGGTTTCCATAGTAACTTGCATTCTTTGGACACATGTCTGTATAACAAACAAGTTATTGACATCCTATCAAGGACAGACTGCATTTGAGCTTTTATTTCTTATTCAAACAGGAAATCAACATAATCCCATCAATTTAAAAGAAGACTGACTCAAATTATTTTAATTACCTATGGCCTTGGTGTAATAGTTGAATGCTTCTGCGTAATCCTTCTTGATGTAAAAGGCATTGCCTTGCTCTTTGAAGCCCTCCGCTTCCCTGTGTACAAGTGGGCAGAAAGACAGAAAATAACGCAATACAATGAAACCTATTTGTGAAATGGGGGGAAAAAAACAACTAAAAGCCAAAGTAGATTATAATGTTATCTGGCCCTAAAAAGAGATTATGAATTGGTAGAATATCTCTTTACTGTCAGAAATAGAAAGCAGAGACAGATCCTAACCAGGTACAGGCTCGGTGACCACAAATTGGCAATCGAAAAAGGAAGACACAAAAGATCCTTGTAACCAAAAGAAAACAATATATGAATATGTGGTCACTGTTGGACACGCGAGACTGAGACGGAAACTCGATTCCTCCCACAATGTAGTTCAATCGAGTTCAACTCTATAATGTCAGATTTCAAAGAGCTTAATGACCTCTCAAAATTAAAAATACTCCTAAGAGAAGGCGACAAGACATATCTTGCTCACAATATGTATATAATAATATCCATCTTAACTTTATAATAATAAACATATTACTGTTATTGTATTATGTCCAAATATTTGGACAAATCGTATTTTGATGCTTTGGTAACATTGTTCGTGATACTTTAATGCCAATAAATCCCTTCTGAATTGCAAAGTGTGAGCATCACCTCCCTAACCCCGTGCAGGGAGCATGTCCAGGAATGTGACTGACAGTGTGCATCAGAGAGCTTGCTGGCAAGTTAGCTAAACATAGAAAGAGCCAAACCAGCAGGGAGTGCAGGAGTGTCTACACGTAGGCTATTTTGTGAAGCTGACGGGGAGCAAAGCCAGCAACATATGACACCATGCTGTCAGCCACCGCAGTTACTTTTTTTTGGAAGTCTCTCATGTTTTACATCACGACCACACAGTGAGTGGAGGTGTCATTGTCTAGTTCTCCAGTTATACTAGTATCGTACTGTGAATATCACAATAGTGTCAAAGCAGTACTCGTGGCAGGTGACGACATATTTGTAGAAATTACAGTGTGCCTGACTGTAACACAGAAATCCAGTGCAGAAGCTAGCTAAGAGGAGGAGAGCCAAGCTAAACGCGAGCCAGAATGTAGCTGAACAGCGGTGGCGCGCTAGTTAGCTTTCATAGTGCGAAGAACGAAGAGAATTAACAAAGGAAGGACTTTCGATAACACATGTCAGTATGACGCTTCGTTATAGATGTATTTTTTCCGCTGACAACACAGATATAATTGGTTTTACCTTTCTAATTCTTCGTCACTGAGCAGATCCATGTCAGGGTCCATGTTCAAGGCATCACAGCTCTCCGTCGCCATTTTGCCGTCAATGGGGAGGGGCGGGGCCACACACTGCAGTCGTTACGTACACTGTAAACAGGAAGTAGCCCGTTAGACAAGAAGAGCAGTTTGCTTGTAAGTAAACACATATTCTCATGGCTAATACATATATACATGCATGTAGCCAATACTAGGGCATATGTTTTTGAAAACACGAGTTTTAGTCAGGTTAGTCTGTTTCAGATAACATCAGCTAACTCACCGCAAGCTAATGCTAAGCTATTTCTTAATTTCATATACTGTAGAAACGTTAGTATAGTCAGCTAGCTAACGTCACTGCAATGTATCAGCGTGATCAACGTACATGTTCATATGTTTACTACTTTACTGTCATTCGCTATAAGTCAGTAATTGTTTATAACATCATCAAATGTTAGCAATGTTGCTACTAGCGATGGCGAGATGAAGCCTCGTGAATCTTTGAAGCTTTCCAGCAAATTGGTTCGCAAAAGGTTTAATTTCTTGAGGCTTCGTGTGCTCACAAAACCACCCGTTGGTCAAATAATGTATAACAGGCAGATATGATTAGTCAACGATGTGATCTTTGATATACTGTATTTTGCATCAGTAAAGGCTTGGGAATGACTGTAAACAATAAAACATTTAAATATATTTCCATGTAATCCATTTATATCAATATAGTATCTATGTTCTAGTAAATATAATAGGATTGTAACTTAACTGTCTAATTAAACTAATTGTCTCATTAGTAATGTATCCGATATGTGCAAATCACTTTATTCATCATTTCATTATTTGGGCAATCATCGTATCATAATATAATGATCCTGACGACCCCGGACAGCGAGGTCGTTACTGACGTCATTGATCTAAAACAATACAAGCCTCGATACGAGCCTCGATACGAGCCTCGATATGCGCTGCACAGAAAACTTCCCTGATTACTGGACACACGCACCGAAGCCTCGGCACAGCATGTCACATCACTAGTTGCTGCCCAAACTAATTTTATGTTATGCACTGTATGCACTGACATTTCAACGCTAATCAAATATTTCTGACAGTTTTCCATCTGTGTATCTTTTCTGAAAAACAGAGTTTCTGACCTGCACGTGAGTCATGGGCAAAAGCTGCAAGGTGGTTGTGTGTGGCCAGGCTGCAGTTGGTAAAACAGCTATATTGGAGCAACTACTGTATGCCAATCATGTTGCAGGTATACCCTTTGCCTTTATAAAAATACTATTTTCCATTTATTAGTTTAACGTAACACTTTGGTGCACTGTTGATTGTCAAGAGTATGTTACAGGTTTGTTATTCTTTGTGTAATTACTGGCATTACACATTTGAAATGTTGAGTTTAATAGACATTACTTCTAACTGATATACATGCACACAGTAATTTTTTTGGGAATATCAATTTAACAAGCATAATATATTATTTTAATTACAGTATAGATAAATGACAGTACAGTTGCCTCATGAAGGCAAAAACCAGAGAGCTTTAAGCACTGGCATTAAACATGAAATGTATTTTCATACAGCATTTTTTTTCTTTTAGCAGCTGGAAATCTTTCACGTTTCAGAAATTCAGCACGAACCATAAAACTTAAATTAATTTTTTTAAAGTGTAAAATGTTTCCTATTAGCTTCCTGCAACAGCAACATTTCTGCGTCACTTTCAGCTTCTAAAGTTTACTTGGAAGTGAATGTTAACTGGCACCATTACTGACATGATAGTTGCCAAATTAGATTTCTGTTTGCTAAAAATAACAGCAGATTGTAACCCCAGCCTAACATTACCTGCATATGTTATTTTCTTCTGACACTGTCATACAAAGTGTATTACTGTTTTGTTTTAACAGTACAATATATGACACCATATGTGTCTGTCTTTGATTATCCATGGTTAGGTTCAGAGCCCATGGAGACCCTGGAAGATATCTACATCGGCTCCATAGAAACTGACCGCGGCACGAGGGAGCAGGTGCGCTTCTATGACACCCGCGGACTCAGGGATGGGATGGAGTTTCCTCGACATTACTACACTTTTGCAGATGGCTTTGTACTTGTCTACAGCATTGACAGTAAAGAGTCCTTTAAGCGGATGGAGGCCCTCAAGAAGGACATCGACCGTCACAGAGACAAGAAAGAGGTGAGGACTGAACTTTATGTGCTTGGGATGGTTAATGTTGTGCTACTTTAATAAAGCTGGTTACATTTAGAGGGGACCAATCTAGAGATCCCACAGTAGTTTTCTCCAATTCCAATTATTGGAATGAGATCTTTATATGATTCATTTGAATGCGACTTCCTCCTGATTCTCTTCGAGTTCCAACAGACAACCTGTCATAGTTGTTGCCATTGCTAATATTGCAGCTGATGTAGTGAAGCGCATGCATGTGGACAGAGCTAAAGATTACACTGACGTGGTATTAACGTCAGTGACCTTGCTAAACTGTGATGATCCTGATGATCCTGATCCACAGGTGACCATTGTTGTTCTGGGTAACAAGCTGGACAAGCAGGATGAGAAGAGAGTTGACTCTAACATGGCTCAGAACTGGGCGAAGAATGAGAAGGTGCGTCTGTGGGAGGTGTCGGTGGTGGACCGGCGCACGCTCATCGAACCCTTTGTCTACCTGGCCAGCAAAATGACCCAGCCTCAGAGCAAGTCCACTTTCCCCCTCAGTCGCAATAAGAATAAGGGCAGTGGTTCTACAGACAGCTGAATGAACACGCACTGTTGTCATGTTCAAGATGGAGGTACAAGGGAGAAGACGTGTGTTAAAGGGATCTTAGTTTTGCTAAAAAATGAAACTATTTTGATATTATGAAGGATTGAGGCAGTAAGAGTTTGTTTGGAGAATGTGGAGAAGTGACGATGACAAAAAGGCAGGATGATTGTATGGATATTTATATACAGTGAGTACTGTTGGTATTTTGGTATTCTTTAAATATAAATGAGTGAAAATGATGATATTGTATCATTTATCAGCTAAGAACTTAATTTTTTTCGTCATTCCTATTTTAGTAGTTTTGATTATGGTCAAACTCTTCATCCACATTCAAATACAAATACCGCTGTTGACATCAGCAGTTGTGTTTTCGAGCTACATGATGTAGGTCTTAAACTACTGACAATCACCATTTTGATCTTAATTTATACTTAAACAGTCCAGCATTCCAGATATCAGACTCATGGTGCTCACTGTATAGATACATTAGGACCTAGCACACACATACACTGGCTACTATTTTATTTACGTGGGCACTACATGCATACACAGATTGAATCAGAAATGGCAGCAGTTACTCACCATGTTACCTAATTATTGCATCACACAAATGCTGAATTTCACATGTTGTAAAAGATTTGATAGGTTTATTGATACATTATTGATGATGTACAGTAACTGCTGTTTGTTGATCTGGAGATTTGTTACACTATATTTGTTCTTTGCTGAGATTCACTGTTGGAAGTAGTACTGTGAATGATTGACGTTCCTTACCACATATTGCCTTCTCTACAGGCTTTAGAAATTGAATTTGAGATAAAAGAAAAAAATGTTCCAATGAAAGGCGCTTTCTGCAGGCTCAGGTGCTACTTTTATTCTGTTTTGTGACGCATGAAAGACATAGAGCGCTCTATACAGTAAAATGTTCTAGCATTGACAACATGACTCATCATATAATCAGTTACAGTCACTGCTGAAGTTGAAGATGGTATACTCTTTATTAAGCTGAAAAATAAAACCCCAAAGTATTCATTAGCTAAGCTTTGAACTGTTTCTTCAGGGTGCAACATGAGTCCAGGTTTAATGTTTGTATCATTCAAAAGGGGAAATTTGTTGATATAGTCGTTCTTCATGTGTTTGTGCCTCAGGCTATCAACACTATGTATCACACATGCAACGTTTTTGTGATTATCAAGCTTTTATGTATTAATATCCATAAAAATGTGTTCACTTGATATTTGTTTGCATGTTTTGTAAACAAATTAAATATTGTTTTCTGTGCCTAACTAGAATCTGTGGTGGTGACTATACACAGCACACCTTTTATTTCATCATGGGAGTTATTGGTTATTTGAACCTTTTCAGGCATCACAAAAGCACATCCATCACAGTTGTCACCTGACGAGGATTTTTAATGGTCTTTGTAACAACTTCTTACCTTTTCAAATGTGAAGGGAAAGAAATTATTTTAAATTTAAATTAATTTTAAAATTGTCCAAATGTGTAAATCAATCAATACATTGTCAATTATATTTATTTATCTATTATATTAACTTTGAAAGTATCCACCTGAAGTGTTAGTTTGCCATCATGTCTGCCTTGACGCTGGTATGAACATCAGAGCTCTGCACAAGAAAACTCTTATTAAAACAGCTCATTTGTTGTCCTTTATTACTTATAATAAAGACATTGTACATTTTCAAGGGTGTTTACCAGTAATTCCACTTCCAGAGACAGGCCTGTGATTTCTATCTCTAAATACATACCATGTACAAAAGGGAACACATAATAAAGAAAAGAAAAACCAAAGAAGAAGCTATTTTCTAATACAATTAATTGCAAATACTGATGTCACTGATGTTATTTGTAATAATACCTCTAATAATGAGCGGCAAATACAGATATCAATGAAGATTTATTGATATTAGCACTTGTGATGCCAGATAAAGTTATAGTTGAATCATGACTGTGTTCACTGCCCCCCAGTGGTCACGGTGAGGAACTGCAACACTACATACCAGGGGCAAGTAGCAAGTATACAAATAAAGGTGGACAAAAGATTCACAAAGGTAGTATATATTACATAGCTGTGTATTGTAATGTATTACATGATTTAGAGGCATCTGATACAAAGTAAATATTATTAATACAGATTAACGTGTGCTAAAATGCTTTTTAATATCAGTTTTGATACCCCCTATGTGATAACCCCCATAATACTGCTCACTGAAACAATCTTTGCATTTGTACTGCAGCCTGTCCTGCAACACTGAACACAGTTCTTTTTGTTTTTTTTATAATATCGAGCGCTTACTTGTTCCTTTGGAGGTGGAATGTGCTTTCAAGATTAAAGCTCAAACAGGAACAGGCAAGATTGTCAAATGTCATGCAATAAGCTGTCTTCAGAGTACGTACCTGATGACTTTTGATCCTAATAAAATATACAAAAGTAAAATATTGATGACAAACATATTCAGGAGAAAAGATCCCCGACTGTGCCAGCGATTCACTGATTATTGGAAAATGCTGGGGTGCAATTTGTGCTGACTACTGATTCTTATTTGTATTTTACCCCAAAACTGACACCAAAAACATCAATGCAGTCCTATAAAACTGAATCACTTTTGAGTTCAGGTATCCATGGTGATCTGTCCATTGCAATTCTACACGTTTTGCAATGCACAAAAGAAAAGTGGTTGAAAATAGTACAGTTACTGGAACATTCATTATTTTATCCATCCATTAATAAAAGTCAAATGTTGTACGGGCATTTGCTATAAACCTGTTTGGGAGTGGTAGGGAAACCAATGTGGGGTCAGACTAGGTCAAAGATTTCTTTGCAAAAGAAATGATCTGCTAGTTCCACACGGACATGTTGACTGGCGAGGTTAATGCAAGATAATGAGAAAACCTCAAGTGGAACATTTATGAAATGATATCACACTCACCTTAGTTTCCCCAGAGGGTGCTATCATGTACCATCTCATTTCAATCATGTTCTTTTTAATGACTAGACTAGAGCCAGAGCGCTGATGTTACTTCACTCAAAATGTTTCAGGTATTGTATCACACATTTAGAATATGACAGTAAACAGTGGTGTTCATTTTATGTCCCCAAGTTCTAACAGCGGGGGAAGAGAAGTTGTCGATACGTTCCCCTGTCATTCTGCGTGAAGTCTCCACGTCTGTATTGACCGACAAAAAGAAAAAAAAAGACCCCAGAAGATTCACAACATAAAATGTGAAATACACACTGTTAGTCAGCCAGAGCGAGGGATCGATTTGTCACTTGCCTGTGTGATTCATGAACCTTCTTCTTCCTGACCACAGAGGAGGAATTCACACTTGCTTGTCACAGTCACAGCAGGGCAACAAGGCGATGCCCTTACTAGTAATACTCTTTTACTGTTGCATGACAGTGTGTCTCATGACTGCAGTTGAGCATCCTGCTCTCCCACAGGGACCCATGAAATACATAACATTTTATCTCCCCCCCTTGTTTTTTTTTTTTTTTTTTTGTGAAGAGAAAATAGACTTCATCTTCCTGGAAGCTGTTGCATTGACCCTCTTTTCCCAGTCCCCATCATGAGGTGCCAGATTAACAAAACAATTCCACACAGGAGTGAACACACACCGTCTAAATGCCAGGGCCACCTTTATTCTCTGTGCTATCAGCCTTTTTTTCTGTGGGCTGGAAATACCAGCTGCCCTAGAGCCATCAGTTATGTCAAATGTTAGTTGTCATGCTGGCTGCCCACAAGCCTCTGAGACGGATCATTTGTCCTGAAAGCACAGGCTGATTTAATCTGATGAAGTCAATCTTAAGGCATTCGGAACCGTGCAAAAATTGGATCTTATTTATTGCTTTTAGTTTGTGGATTCAGTGAATATGTTGGAAGAGTTGGACACCTTTGACATTATCCAGGGGGACATCCAGTCAATAAAAAGACAACTTAAGATCAATAAAGGACTAAATAAAGACAATGTGAAAGCTGAAAAACAAATTGATTGAATCCTTCCAGCTCCTTCTCCTTTCTTTCTTTGGCTTTTTCTTTTTTTTTTTTTTTTTTTTACCCTGAAGTGCAAATTTGCAGCATCAGTGAAACAATATTGATGGCTCTGTATTTTACAGTACATTAATTGCCTCGTGTGTTCTATGTAATCAGTACTGTGTGATCGTAAACATCTTTGTAACACAGTGCGTAGGCCTACAGAGAGTATTCTCTTTATAATTCTCAAGTAACGGTTTTTACAAAAGGGTAATTATCTGTGATAATAATCACATGAATTTACATGTTTTATACGGGAACAGATTTCCTGGTGATGTATGATTTTGAACTCTTTTACAGACTTAAAACTGTCTTTTTTTTGTTACATTTAATAGTAGAATTATGTAATAGCCCCTATATCATAGAAGCTAGGGGGATTTTAAATTTGCTTTGACTTAACATTATAACATTTATTTTACAGGTTATTTTTACCTGTAGTGACTATCATGAAATAATGTAAAAGATTTGATAATTGTATTTACGACATAATTGTACTGGATTACCAAAATAAAATACATCAATAATCTTCTGTAATATCAGCAATAAACATAGGCAGGCACTACGTATGATTAGTTACTATACCCTTTCATGCACTAATTAGAACATTACCATGTGTCCAATATGTAAAGCAAAGCTGGAAAATGAAATCAGCAGCAGATTATAATTAAACACTATAATAACGTAAAGTAATTTCATGTTACTCAATACTGGAAGTTATTGTCTAGTTATATATTCACAATTACAACATATTTACCTGGTACATACTGTGTAATTACTTTACCTTCACGTCTATCATGCATTTGAAGTAAATTAATTTTATGTACAAAACAACAAAAGTACAGAAGGTAATACTTACCTTCTTACTTACTAATTACTTTACATAATTGTAACTATGGCCTTTTGTACCAACAAACACTAAATACATGTTATTAAAGTCAGGACATAAGTTCACGATAACACAATTACTTTGACGTTTCTGCTAATTACTCCAAAAAGTAACTATTGTAAAATAAAGTGCTACTGTTATATTTGATAAAATATATATTTTTTTCTAGTAGACATTATGTTACATAATTCGTCATGATAATTAACAATGAATAATAAGCTAAGTGTGGCACCACAAAAACTGTCCATGTCTCTATGGTGTATTTTCTTCTCCATCTTATAAATCTTTCATAATGATTCATTTGCTTCTAATTAAACAGAAGCACACACGCACGCAGAAACGCTACGTTTAGAAGCGGTGAATCTTGAGTTGAGTGTCTGACCACAACAACAGGAGATAAGGGCGTCACTCCCTCCATGGAGAGGAGTCAGATAAGATAATGGATCAATACAGCGGCTACACACCAGTGTCACAGTTTAGCAAGGTCAACATGTCCTTCTGCCATATCGCTTTAGCAGGGGCTGGGAATCCAATGGCTTCCCTTTGATTGGCACCACAGGTGCTGGACTTAGACGCTGTCCTTATCAGGCCGGCGTGATGACCTGAGGCGTATAGAGGGACACCATTAATACATAATCCAAGGGCTCGCCTTCAAATAAGCAAGAAAAAAAGAAAACCGAATACAGAGCTAAATACATGATTATCAGGTGAGACAGATAAAGGTCAGTTTATCACTTAATAAGATGCTCCTGTGCTCGGTTTCACTGGGTTGAAGTTGGCTTTAGGGACGAGCAGAGACGGGCAACACTGTATCATGTTGGCAAAAACACAGCTGCTGTTCAACAATCCAGGAGGATTCATTGTTTAGTACCAAATCTTCCTGCAGTCGCTAAAGTCATCCCAGAGTACAATGCACTCTGGGATGGCCATCTGTTGAGAATCATCTGTAGATAAAAGAGATTAGCCGGGCTCTAAACCACATCAGCCACTCAGGTATATTATTTTATCACTCCTCTGTGTGCCACAGATGCGACAGAGCCCAGACACTTGTTTCTATTTGCTTTCACCGTCGTCTCTTGGCTAAACACCAGCCTTGCTGTCACAAGTTGTTTCTCTGAAATGGCTGGAGAGTGAGTAGCGGTGGATTGCCACATGAACAGATGCTGTGAGGGTGTTGCACACTTTCAGAAAAGCCAGCACAAACTCAGGATCACACATAAAACCAGTTTTATTTCCTGACTTAGTGCTGGATATGTTCAGTTTAGACTAACTGAAACAAAATCATACAAAGAAAAGAGAAGAACATCCCTGTGTCAAAAATATATCAAACATAATTCAATCAAAGAAAGTTCCATTTTGAGCATCGTCGCAATTCATGTTGTCACTGTTTATTCATTAGCAATAATCCGCCTGAGTTTTCTCTTGTTTTTTTTTTCCTCCACACACCCACACGCATATTGTTACTGCTCAAATATCAATCTGAGTCAAAGTACAGCCTGCTGGGATGTTGCTCATTTTTACCCATGACGCAGGCACACGCACAACACACATTCACATAATCATTAAAACAATTTTTTTTTTTTACAAGTTCTAAAAGCTTTATTTTCCAAAATCCATCCCCTGTCCTCTCTATGGTACAGCACTGTAAGTTTTTTTGTTTTTCTCCATCCATGCGTACAGTGTTTCCTGCTCTCAGAGCTATGGAGGGATACCCTGAATGGATGGTCATGTTGCTCAACCTGTCACCCCTGAGAAGGCCTGGCTAATGTGACTTTAGGATATTGTCTAAAAAGGCCTTGAATTACATTATTAATTCAGTCACCGTCAACAAGGAAAAAAAAAAAAAGAAGAAAAAGCATAAAACTTTTGTTTTAAATATTTTCTGTTGTACTTAAAAAAAACATGTAAATAAACGAACAAAAGAAAGCATTTTTCCTTTCCCTGTATGCCGCACAGAGCCTACAATGACATAATCTACTCTCTTCTATGATAGCAGTTCATTATGATACAGATAACAATAGCAACTCTGATAAAATCTCTATAGTTACTCTATGATTTCTACATATAATTTGCCTTGTCTAGATTCTTTATTTTAAGAAAGTTTCAGTTCTTTAGGTCAGAGTTCCCACTGAGCGATAGAAACAAACAAACAGTGAAGATTAAAGGCTGGCTGGTTCACTGAGTAGTGCGACTGGGGAGAATCACATCAGTATGGCCTCGCTTACCCAGAAAGACTTGGGGATCCTTAAACAGAAATGTACATTGGATCAAAGGTTTTGAAGAAGCAATAGTACTGGATGGCAATTACAGGGTTTTCACGACAGATGGCACTGCTGCATCACAGACGACTATACATATTGCACAATGAGAAATGCATAGGATTTGCTCCATTACTGAAATTTAAGTAGTACATGATTTGGTATGAGTGTTGAAGGAAGGATGACGTGTACGCTCCAAGTCCTTATGAAACCTTGCCAACAGTCCATTCTGGCAGAGGGAGGGTTTGAGTGTCAGTAGATATCCTGGGTGGTGAGATGGGGGGGGGGACAGCACACGGGCATGAACAGCAATATGACAGTTGATGTTGCGCTTGTGACACTTATCCCAAACACTCGTCTCTGACGTAACGTTGTTTTGCTCAGTGGAAGTCATACAAAAGTTCTCCTGCTCCACTATAAAGTGAAACAGCAATGTCATATGGCGCTGAAGCGGCCTCTCGGCAGCGCGAGAGCCGCTATAAATGGAACGGCTCAGCCCAGAGTCGCACCATGTGGAGACGGACCATGAGCATCACGCATCAAGGCCAGCACCGGCAGTACAACCCCTCCATTCAGAGTGGACCCTTGGCTGTGTTGGAGTACATAATACATTGTTACAGGTGTGTACAGTATAGAATAGATAAAGCCATCGACACACTGAAAACACATCATAAACATAAACTTACTGAATGTATTGCTTTAAATGTGAGACTCGTCTTAGTTATTGATAAACCATAATGTGATCATTCTCACCCGATTGTTTTTTTTTTTTTTCTCTTTCAAATCAAACTGACATGGGATTGTAAAAACATACACCTAGGGCAAAACGAAGGCGATTATCAACACAATTTTCATTGCTTTTGTAAGTAAATCAGTTTTAAGATGCTTTTAATGTGGTTGCCATGGCACTGTGCTTTGTTCCCTCCCACGCTGTGCGTCAACACTGCAACAGGATGTCAATCACAAACTTGCTGAGCAGCCTCCCCACCCACTGTCATTCAAACTTTTCACCAAGCTCGGAACTCAAGTCTTCAAGTTATCCATTGTGTTTTCATTATGTGTAATTGTGTGTGCGTGTGCCGGGCGGGAACCTTTCCCTGCTCATCATTATCATCTCATGCTGAGATCACGCCACAGAAAAATCAAGGGCAACAGCGAAGTGACAGCAGGGAGAAGGAGGAAGGAAAAGAAAAAGAGCAGTCATGAGGGGAAAGAAATAATGGCATTTTGCAATGCAAGACATCCATAGCGGCACACATGTTTGTGCTGCTAGCTTGGCGAGGACATGCTGTTAAAGCTGCACTGCATGAATGATGCACTGAACAAAATCATTCCGAGGAAAGATTTGCAAATTGAAACAAAGTCAAGTTGACAAGATGACCTTTTCTTGATCTTAACGAGTGCTTAATCCTGAGGAGACAGGAAAGGAAAACAAATATTGAGGGCTGTGACTGTGGCTGTGACTCAGAAAGAAAAGTTACGAGTTAAGGGCTTGAGAAAACAGCTGGAGGTGCAAAATGGTGGGGGGGGGGGGGTTAAATATATGGACACACAGTTATGGCTTCACATACCACCCACAGTGAGGGCTGTTAGATAATTGCCAAGATAAATAGACCACAAATGATCCTTTAAGCTTGTTAGTTGATAACACTGCTCAGTCCGGCCTGTCGCGCCATACAGGACGATGCCTGAATCAGCTGCTTTAATGACTTTTGATCCTCCCGACTTTCATGAAACCCCCAAACCAACACATTTAAAACGTTTTAAAAGAGCATCAAGTAAAGGGACCTTATTTTGTGGCAACCACACTAAACATACATCTAGACTTCTATATTTGTTCTCTAATAAATTACACAATAATATCAATAATCCAAACCATGATGACCCAGGAAATGGCTATAAAAGCGGCCTCTGTGCACCAGTCACTGTCTGGAGGCCTGTCCTGCTCCTTAGGTCATGATCAGAGGAGCAGAAAGAAGGCATGATGGGGGATCTTGGCCTTTATGATAGGAACAGCTCTCAGGCCTATAATGGCCTACTGAGCATCAGGACTTGTGCACTCTTTCCATTGTAAGTCAGGCGGGCTGCATAGTTTGCGTGTGGCCTTGTCATGTGGGTCACACTAAAGGAGGGCCTGGGGTTTGGTAAAGGGACAAGGGTGGAGCTCAGATGGGAAGTGGGTTGAGTCTTTAGTAGGGGGAGAAGATGATGGGTGTGTGTGTGGCCCGCAGCGGCCCCGGGGCAGGCCGAAACAGTGCAGGGCCCAGGAAGGGGGTCTGGAAGAAGGTGGTGGTGCCCATTGGGTGGCGCAGAGCCAGTGGGTTATTCGCCATTGTGCACAGAGTTGGCTGGGTGAGCGGGCTGGGCAGGAAGCCAGTTGTAAAGCTCTTGGTCAGCTGCTTGTGCAAGGCCAGTTTGGTCTGGAGACAGGAGGGGAAACGCTGAGACGGGAGAGAAGAACACCGTGAGGGCAAACATATTTCCCAAACTGGCCCCTGCTTGAACACAGAGGAAACCAAACACAACTGGATCCTAGTAACTTGCCACACTCATCAGATGGACATAGACAACAAGGTAATGCTAGGACGACAGTGTGGACACACATTAGCGTATTTCAGGACAGGACAAGGGTTAAATAGCAACAACTTACTTTAAAGCTCTAGGATGTTAAAAGGATGGTTCAGATTGTTTTAACGTGAGGCGAAATGCTTTACTTTAAATGATTTTAGTTTGCTCTTTTAGCGACAGGGGTAAACTATTTTCTTGCTATCCTCAAATTTATATTACACCATTAAATCAAGTTTTGTCAGTCGGTTTGGTAAATACGACAATACCCATGAGCCTCAGTAGCCATTGTTATAGAGCAGCAAATTCTAAATACTTTGTCCTTGAATTTGTGAATGAAACACCATGCCATAGTTACTGAATTAATCAAAATTTTGCTATGAATCGAAAAGTGAATTGTATTATCAGTTTTCTCATCAGTGTAATATTTAGCTGCCTCCTCTTGTTTTCGGCGTACATAACAGAATTTGAAACATGCGTGATTGGATGTTTCTTACTGAAAAAACCTTGTGAGTCAGTGTTACCTTCTGCCCTGAAAGTGTTATACCCCCAGCATTGTACCTTTGACTTTTTATTTAAGAACCAGATATTTCAAGACAGAATCACATGCGTTCCATCAAAGCTGTAGAAGTGCTCCAACTGTGAGCCACGTAATATTGTCTGTGGATGTATATATTGTCTAAAAAAATCGGAACTATTTCTTTTATAGAAACAGGATTTTCAGTTCAGCCATCTAAATCCAACCCAACCCCAGACTGGGCCTGTCCTGCCACTGACCTGCGTGGAGAAGGAGGTGAAATTGTACTGGCTGAACGCTTTCTTCATTGCAGACACAGCCATGCCTGCATAGCCACTCCATCTCACGTTCTGTAGGATGATGGAGGAGGAGGAGGAGGAGGAGGAGGAGTATGGGGAGTATGGGGAGAAAGAGAAGTGGGGAGATGTGCATATGACAGGAGCAGAGAAGTGATTAATCTGAAGTGCTGATTCAGGCTGCTGTTGTCAGAGCTGGTCAAACTATTTTAGACCTGTCTCAGGGGTAGAGGACTCACTGAGTACAACAGTGTGCTTAACCTCTATGACAGCACAGGCACACAAGCATGCTGCCTCACCGAGACATAGAAGCCCCTGAGCTCAATGTAATGAGATCTGTGTGTGTTTCTTAACTGTCTGTCGGAGTCAGGGTCATATCAGTTCACTGTAACTGGAGATGAATTAAAACGGGTGTTTAAAAATGCATTAGTTTACAAGCTAGACTGAATTTATTCCAATGTGTACAGCATGGTCGAGCATATCAGCTGTCAGAGAAAGGCAATTGCGTTGTGTTTGTCTTTCCTGAGTGTGTGTGCATGTGTTATATTTGCGTGACAGTGTTCTGTTTGTCTGAGTGTCTTTGCTGAGACTTACCGCTAAGCTGGTGCTTGGCTGGCTCTTGCTATGGGGGGTAAATTTGGGTTTGGGTGGTTTTCCGGCCAGCCTATCCTTGTGCCTTCTGCTATTCATGTGCTGCAGAGACCAGCAGAAATACCACCAGTGAGCTAACAAGCATCTGTTGTATTACAGTGGAACAACTTCAAATGTTATCTGCTGATTAATAATGGATACACAATGAGTATGACTGAAGTGCGCAGAAATTACATCACATTGCTTTCTACGGCTGCCACACTATCTCCCTCTCTGGCTGCAGTACGAGCAGGCTTATGTCCTCCTGGATACAGAGGTTGTTATATAAGATAAGACCGATGGAATGCATTTAAAGCATAAAGCAGCCTGGGTGCACACACACACACGCCAGCATATCCTGCATCTTTTCCACACTCCAGCGTAGGCAACGTTTCCAAGACGATCCCTTCACTCACATGGAATATTTGATGAACATTAGAAGAGCAGAAAGTACCTCGCCAACCTGGTCTGATGCCAACGTAACCAGAAAATTAAATACAGGAGGCATTAGTAGCCTGCAGTAATGAGTGTGAAATAAATGCCGGCTCGCTGAAGAGCTTTGCAGTTAGTTATAGCGTCAGATGTTATCTGTCTAATGTGGAAAAATAGCTGCTACTTGAATATACTCAGCACTCACAACCTGCTTTCAATGGCTGCATTCATGTGGCTGTAAATGAAAGTGCTACTTTGATTTACAGCCATCCTCCATCAAGGTGATGTTAAAATGGTCTCTTGTGTTATTATGTAAGGTCTGTAAAATCCCATCATACATATTCATCACTTTAAAACACAGCATTTCCGATAGCTTTTATAATTGTAACATTATAGGTCAGTTTGGTCTAAGTTCAATGTGTTATATCTCTTCATGTGTAAGGTAATTGCTAACTATGTGCAGGCAGATGTGTTTTCTGATTAATTCCGTGGCCGCATCGTCTGTCTGTGGAGCTGAGGTAATTATATGCAACATTTTCTCCACTGCCTGATGTGATCGGGCTGGAGTGCTTTTCCCGGCAGAGTCAACCGTACTTCAATGCACTTTAAAACAAAATGCATCAAGTTAGTATGCCTTGACAAATCTGCAGGACTTCTTAAAGCACCCGCTTCGCTCATCATCTTTCAATTCATACAGCACAGGAAGGGGGGAGAATTCCCAGAGTGAGAGCGCTTGCTGTTTTGTCATCCTACTCTGAAACTTTACAGCCAAAACCTTTGGATGTCTTTTGTGGCGCTAAAAGTTCATAAAGGTAATTCATTTTGCATGTTGCCACTGCTGCACATGCACATTGCTGTCCATTTCGGTCCATTTCTTTATCAAATTATACTATACATATATATATATATACACTATACTATATATATTATATATATTATTATAGATTATCATCCATTACCTTGTACCAACTCAAGTTTTTCTTTTACAATGTCCTTTGATAAAATCCACAATGTAAGAAGTCCATTAAATGGGAAACTAGACATACTGTAAATATGCAATATAACCCAAATATCGTGTTTCTTTTGACACTTACTTGGCTAAGCTGGGTCTCAGAGTTCACAAAGATCTCACACACTTCACACTGAAAGTTCTTGCTGGGCACCCCGACGCTGCCTTTGTTAGCCAGCCTCCTGCTCTTGCAGCCCGAGCGAGCTGCCACCACCTTCCCCCTGCGCCGAGGCAGAACACTGTGACCTTCCAGCATCAGTTTGTGCTTTGTACCTGGTGGAGAGAGTAAAGAGCTGCCAGGTTGGTTGTGGTTCACATTAAATGATATTACAGGCATTTTTTTGATGCTCAGATGATCGACCAACAAAGAGTTAGTAACAAATGTAAAAGCCTTTAATAAAAGCCTGTTACCGCTGTTATGTGCTTCCAGTTGGGAGGTGGAGTTGACTGTGACTTTACAGACAGGACAATGGAGGTGAGCCTTGCTCTTCTTGGAGTTGGGGTCCTCATTTGTACGCGACTCCTTCTTCATGATGGACATGTTTGCAGCACTGCCCAATATAGCGATTTGGCCCGCAGCCTCAATAACTTCGGGGACTTCATGGGCGCTGGCGTCTGAGGCTGTCTCTGAGAGCCGTGAGGAAGGCGAAATCTGAAGAGGGAAGTGGGTGACCAACTCCACAGAGGAAACCTCGGATACTGGCGTCAGCATAACTGAGCTCCTGGGACTCTCATCAAACTTTGCCCCCAGGTTGGCTGGTTCCCGGTCAGACTGAAGACCTGCATAAAAACATTGAAATCAAGGATAACATCAGCAAACTGGGGATCATTTAAACCTGCATTAACTGATTTGTTTGTCAACCTGGTGGCAGCGGAAACAAGCTTTGAACGCGACATTGACATATCAACCTTTAAGTTGAAATGAGGAACTTGTCAGCAGTTTCTTATTTACACATCCAGCAGGTACGGAGCAACACTATCACTCATTTTGAGTCGTGCTTCTGGCCACCTGATGACTGTAAGTCCAATATTTACTCTCATTTAGCGACCAACACCTGTAGGAAGTCTCTCTACCTGCTATATGCTGCACTATGTAACTGTGTCTTTCTGCTGTTTGGTGCTGTGCAGGCAGGGTACAGTGAGTTTTTAAGAGCTTTTTCAATGAAAACATCTGCCGGCTCCGGCTGACAATAGCGCTATGAGAGCAGTGAGAGTGAAGCAAAACAGCATATTTACATTCTGGACGTCTAAACAATGAGGAGGAACTCACTCTAAAGTGGAGGTAAAAAAAAAATTATGTGAAAAGTTATGCAACTAATAACCTTTTGGTTGAGTAATTAGTGATTATGTAATTACATTTTTTCAGAGGTTGATTGCACTTTTCAAGAAACTTGCGCAACACTGATTATATATATATATATATATATATTTATATATATATATGTATTATACGCTTTTTCCATCACAGTTAATATAACACAAACTCAGCATGATGTCTGAAAAAACAATGAGCCTGAATAAATCCCCTTGTATGGTTAATCAGCAAAACACTGCGTGCAGCAGTCAGACTTCACAATACAGAACTGCACGGAAGAAAAGATGGAGAGCTGAGCTCTTTTGGGGTTTGTTTGATTGTGTGTTTTTTTCTCTCTTTTTAGTGTGTTTTGTTTGGTATTCTTGTTTAAATGGCATTTTCTAATGTATCCCTAGTTGTATGTAAGTGTATGGTTGTATTTGTAAATGTGTATGTATGAGTATAACTGTATGTATGTATTCATAGATAAATGTTTATTTTTTATGATGTACAATCATGTATAGATATTATGCTTCTGTTCAGTTGTTCGCTAAGAAACTCAAACTCACTCTTTAGATTGACTGAACTTAATCTCCAACTAACCATTTCTCTGTTAACACGCTATTTGAGGCAACATTAAACGTGCTTTTCAAGTACCAGCTTTGTGGCATTTTGTGATATATTATCAGTCTTTGTTTGAACCATGTGGAACAGACTGGATTATTGTTGGTTTGGGCAAGTAAATGCCATGAGCCTTCCTTCCTTTCTCCCTTCCCTCTCCCTCAAGTGGACCCGGAGTCTCAGTCAATACAAACAAACCCATCGACTGCCGGGCCCGGGCCGATAACTCACTGGAGTCCCATTACACATCTCCTCTTCACCCCCTTGCACTCCCGAGGGAGTCACACACTTCACCCCAGAGCACTGCGTACTACGCTCGCTGAATATCTCCATTTCATTTAGTGCGCTTACTCCCCACACACACTCACAACCCTCCTCTATGCAACCCTGCTCCATTGATTTTCCCTTTTACGTCTCAGAGTAAATTCATCATTGAAGATAAGGGTCTTCCTCTCTCATTCCCACTAAAGAAGAAAGAAACTATATAGGAGCAAGATTAGACTGTCCCCTCGCTGTAATGAGAGTGACCCCTGAGGGATTTAAACTCCTTGGTTGGGGGGAGCGAGGGGTAGGTATGATCCTGAGCTCATGTGAAAGACAGGGCCACCTGAGACGTCTCTGGAGGGGAGAGATATTGATCAATGGATTTAGCAGGAACTTTACAGAGGAAGACGTGGAGGCTGGAGGGAATCAACGCCCTCAAAAATCCAAAGACTCAGATCCTACAGGACGTCATTCAGCAAATGATCATTTCAGCTGTTCCTTGCTGAGTTTAATATATCCTCATTTAAAAAAAAAAAAAGCCCACACTTTAACAGCTAAAACACACACGTAAAAATTGTACTCTTGTAATGAAATGATTAGTCCATTCATCAAGCAGTCAACATGAAATGGAATTTCAGTCATTTATCAAGCTACAGCGCAAAACTGATATTTCAAGCATTTTGAACCCTGAAAAGATTAATTGAAAAACAACCAACATATAAATCCATAATGGAAATAATCCTTACTTGCAGCCCTGATGGGACGCTGAGAAAAAAGTTGTTTTTTGGTCAAACATCCTGCGGAACTGATAAAGAAGTTTGATAGATACCAAGTGTTCCACCCTCTTCCCTAAAAAAAATGCTTCTGTGTCCACTTGTTAGTTGTCCCACTTGCTCTCTGACCCTCTATATGATGAGAGAAACTGACACCAACGTTGGCAAACTGTCAGGCCAAAGGCCAGCATATTGGCAGTGCCAGCAGGGCCTCTGTGGGGTAGAACTACAAAGCAGCAAATTATGGATATTTGGATCAATGTTATGCAGGCAATCATCAGTTTTCTTTAACAGGAAAATAATTCAATCCATGTTTTAACAGTCCAATTAAATCTGACAGGCTTTTAGAGTGTAAACACGTCTGAAGAGATCTCAATTCAGTCGATTGATTCGTTGAGAACTTTCACCACAGCCAAACAGAAAATGAATATAAATATTGGACTCATTTATGCACACGCTCTCAAACAGATACAGACACCAAGTACTCGCTTTAGTAAACCAGCGCTGAACCAAAGCAGCCTCAGAACATAAACAACTTTCCGGGGGAAAAGATCCTCGCTTTAAATCATCATTACTGTGGTGACAGGCAGTCCCCACGAAAAGACGAGTTCAACAGCGGAGTCAATCAAAGCAGAGGCTGATTGATGCTTGTCCATGCAGGCCTTCTGTCTCTGGGCACCAGCCTGCTGCTCTCTCACTTGCTCACTCCCTGTGTGCTCGCCTCCCTTCTTTGTTGGTCTGGGACATGGTTTCTAAGCATCGATTAGTCCCTTTGTACAATTGAAAACGTCGTCTCTGCTCTTCCCTTGCTCCCTCCTGTATGTTTGAATTGTTGTGGTACCCTAAATGACATAATATCTGTCGAGGTAACAGATGCTGGGAAGTTTTACTGTAAGGTGATAGTATTTAGGATTTAAGAGTTAAAAAAGCTTGTGCACCATAGACTGTATATAAGAAGACGACGTAGTCAGTGTCACCCATTGGTTTGTAGACTACGGTTTTGAAGCCTCGAGTTTGGCATTTTGGCCGTCGGCATCTTGGTTTTATGAAACCAAAAGTGAGGGTGGATCTAAGCACAACCGAACGCTGAATAAGACATTTTTAGATGATCAAAATGTTACAATTAACTTTCATGAACTGAAGACACACTGTGAAAAAGGTTAAGACGAAAACACGGACAACATCCGAACCGGACAACATCGTGGTAGTGATGATATTTCAAATCACCTGCTTTATCTATTTTAGTCTAAATGGGAGTATAATTTACAAAACGAACATCATGCTGTATTGAAGAAGACTTACAAATAGTGATTGAGACCATAAACTCATGTTTACAATGTTTATTGAGGTAACAAATCAAGTGTGACTTAGGGTCATTTTCTCATAGACTTCAACATAATTGGCCCCTGCTGGCCATTAGGAAGAAAGCAAGTTTAAGGCACTTCTGCATTGGCTTCGTATGGTTGCCCCTTGGTAGTGAAACTGGCAACATATAGGCTATGTTCATTGGTGTCGAAGTTGTGTTGGTACTTGAGCAGTTGAGTTTGAGCCTGGCCCTGCCAGAGTGTTCTGCTATTTCTACTTTGTCACAAGGCCTAAATCGTAATTACCAGGTCCATTCTACACACACAAATACACTTGCAATTTGTGATTCATAATTTGTTCTTGTGTACTTGAAAAAAAATCACTTTTAACTCTATCCAGCAGCTCACAGTCAAACGGTGGTACTTGAATGGTAGAGGCCTCCTACGTCTAAATGTGCATTGGTAGAAATTGCTAAAGAGGCTGACCTTGTGGGTCTGGAGTCTGTTTATTCTGAGCCAGACAGAGTGCCGACAGGTGTGTTATTAGTTCCTGATGGCAGACAATGTGGGCATTGCCCTCAGACAGCTCCCCACCAGCCTTCAGTTTCATGGCAGACATAACTCATTTCATAGAGTGTTAATTTGGAGCACTATTCCATTACAGGTTGGCATTGTGGTGCATGCCACCACAGGCTCGCACTGCTGCATTTCAATTTCACATTAGGCCAATCACACAATTGGGCTTATTAAAGAGTGTTCCTCCTCACAAAATTGCCTTGGAAATGTAAAATTATTCACAGCATAAAAACTGGCTTTGACTTATCTACTTTCTCTCTCCTCTGACCCCCTTCCTTCTCTCTCTCTCTCTCTCTCTCTCTCTCTCTCTCTCTCTCTGTCTCTCTCTCTCTCTCTCTCTCTCATTTCATGTTATCTTTCATTTTCCGCTCATCTTGTTTCCTCTCCACTGCTGCTTCCCTCTTTCAGAGCTCCCCTTTGCAACTGCAGAATATTAAAATGATATTTGATGAGAGTGTTATCAGGCTCCCAGTCTTTTGTCCACTTTCTCCTTTCTGAAGGAGACTCTTAGTTCTCAAGGCGAAAAGTGCGCATGTGTATCCACGTGCACATGAGCGTATTTATGTCTCCTTCTCCTTCCAGCATCTTCATATCTCTTCTCTGATATTCCATCCAGCATCCAGGTGTATTTTGAAATTCTGCTCAGATAGTGATCTTCTGCGGGGCAAGGGAACTGGAGGGGAGGATGAAGTAGGAAAGTAGAAAGGGAGGGAAAACTGCTCTCCACTATCATCACCTTGGATGGATAAATGAGAAGTGTAGACCCAGACGAGTGCAACAAGAGAAGGTAATGGGCTCACTCTGCAGTCAAAATGCCATCGGAGCAATTTGTGCTCTCCGAGCTAAAGTTGCAGCCATGGAAAAGTCCACATTCGTATTCGACTGAAAGAAAACCAATGCACTCCTCTTTCTTTATCAGAAGATAAAATGTCTATATTTACACCACCAATGAAAAAATGTCCACCGTTTGTAAAAGAAGATGAGTGCCTTTGATTTGACAGCCCCTCAAATGAAAACTCTCAACACTAGTTTGCTCCCTCTCAACTCAGCCAGCACTGTGTGTCATTCTTTTCATGTTGCACAAATACACCAATTCTGGTTCTCCGACAACCCTGTCTATCTAACCGAGATAGATAGGAGAGAGCAAAGGAGTCAAGCAGTGGAAATTAAGAGGCAGAGGGGGTGAGAAGGACCCCAGTGAGGCTTCGATCGATCTCAGCCAGCTCCTTTATTTACACAACATCTCTGGCCCTCAGACATCCCGTGATCCCGCAGCTTCGGAGTCCACCATCCATCACAAGGCACGGGGACATGGGGTCAGGTCAGAGAGGTTTAGTGGGGTATAGTGCGAGTTGGAATTGCTGAAGTTTGAATGCACAGAAACACAGAGGGGACAGGAGGGCGAGAGGGTGAAGGATAAGGTGTACAGAAGATGTAATCTCAAAGAGCAGCACAATGGAGGCAGAGGGAAAGAGATAAGGGAGGCATGGAAGAGGAGGTTGGAAACGGTCAATGATGTGAGAGGAGGATTGGTGGAAGGGGTTTAGAAAGAGGAGAGGGAGCTGAAGGGGGAACTAAAGCGTGATGGAGTGACCATGAAGAAAGGATTTCTGTTTACGTACTTGCTCCCTCCACTGAGCTTGTATCCATGAGTGCAGGTAGAGCTGCCTCTGAAGTGAACTTCTTGCTCCTTCTCCGATCTCGTTCGCGGTCTCTGTCTCGGTCTCTCTCCCGTCCTGAGGCCTCCCCACCTCGTCGCTGCCTGTTCTTCTGGGACTCCATGCCTTTGAGCTTCCGGGCGTGCTTGTGGCCCTTATAGTGGGCCTCTGCTTGGTTCTGTAGGGAAATGAGAGAAAACCAGGTAAGGAGGGAAAAGCAGAAAGGAGTGTTTGACTCGATGCATTATCTGCTGGAAAGACTGGAGCGCACGTGCAATAAATGTTAAAATGCACGCCTGAATATTCGCTCTCTTGCAGGCACACACAGGCGGCAAGGACGAGAGTCTGTTTCCACCTGATAACAGCGCTGGCACATTGGGAGGCCAGAGGTATAATTGCATGTGTAATATACAACAAGAGAGAGGATCCCATCTCCACAACTACCCTATTAATGTGCACTGCGAGTCAGTCTCTGCAAATCCTAAACACGTGGCAATACATACACACATCTGAGCACTCATGAGCACACAAACCCACAAATACAAATCAGACGCAGAACACATTCTGACTGACTGTGATGCGGCAATAAACAGGTTCCCGTTCACACAAATTTAAAAAGATTTACCTTCACGTTCTCATCATTCTCACGGCCCGGTTCAATCCGAGAACAAAGCCCCTGTTGTCAGAGCAAGCGTGGATACATAGGAACGGCAGAGAAATCAATACAGAGATCACTCATTAAAAGCTAAAACAACCTTTGGGGATCTGCTCTCATCAGCTCCTGGATAGGACCTGTCTAAATGTTTGAATAAAATCCAAAGTATGAAAAAGTAAAATGTCCCCAAATAACACAAATTAAAAAGAATACGGGGTAAAATGGATAATTTTCATACCCTCAATATTTAAGAGATAAATGGATTAAGGAGAAAGGATTAAGTATAAAATAGCCTTTTTTTCTGAAGGGTATGAGACATGGAGGAAGGTAAATCTTTCCTCCATGACTGCAATGCTTCCTGCTGAGCTCTCATCTAGTTTTAATTCCTCGCAAAATAAATCATGCAAATCCTCAGGGACCAAACAAGTTGAGTTAAGAGGCTGGACTTTATTTTGAAGGACTCCTAAGTGAGGAATAAATACTGTACTTGCAGAAATGACTAAAACACTTTTTCAGTAGGTGCAAAATGTGGATTTCTCCGATTACCTGAGCATCCACATATACATACATCCACAATAGTCCCATAAACAATAAAGAAGATTAGAGCTTGTGCTGTGTTAGCACACAGATACAAGGTTACAGCTACACATACATACACCACCAGTCTCATGTGTTAGCGCTCCGTAAACACCAGCAGTCTGGGGATGGAGTGAAACATGCACACTTCACATTAGCAAGCCTAATGGTGTGATATAGTGGAGGCCTATGAATAATGTGGCTGTCAAAGCATCTATAAAAACAACTCCAATACTTCAGCGTGTGACTGATCTGCCGTGAAAAGGCTTCAGAGATTAGCGCGATGTGACAAATTCAGCCAGCGCCTTCTCCGCCACTACTCTCTCCGTCCATTTGAGTTTCAGTGGAGGCAGAGGGACAAGGTGTGAAATGAGCTTTGGTTTTCACATCACCATGCCGGCCAGCAGGATACAGTTCTCTTCTAAAGGATTCTACATTGTCCGGTGATTAAGCAATCCTACGGCTAAAAGTAAACATAGGACTATATCTGGTGCACATTGTTTAGTGGGTGTGGAACATGTCCCCCCATAAGCTCTGAAATGAATCCTCTCTCCCTAAAATGACTTGCTTGTAGCAAAAACAATAAACAAAGACATACAATTAAAATGGATCTGCCAGTTGGTTTGCTTAATTAAACAATCACTGAGCTGCCTGTTTAATGGCGGACGTGCATGATTGCCCTCAAGTCACTAAAAATGTAGGATGGAGGTAAAAAAAAAATTGCCTTTGCTAAATATGCCAGTTTGTTTGCAAGTCAGTTGTCACTGGGATATGTTGTGTTGTTGCACAGGGCTAGAAATATATGTAGCCTAATTGTGTTCGATTATGTTATGACAATGTAAAATAAATATGATTAACAAGAGGAAAGACATCAAATGAAAAATGTTTGCAGTTACAAGACACAGTCATTTTAGATGATAATTATCCTCTATACAAAACTGCAAAGACACAGGAAGTAATCTATGAGCTTTAACAACCTCTATGGGAAACCAGTAACAACATTCAAAAAACCTATAGCCTTCTTAAAAAGCCATTGACAGACAAAACCTCAAAACTCCTTGCCTGGTAATTAAAATAATCAACAAAATAAGAAATATAACAAAGGTATCTGATGATCCACATTTTGGATGACATTTGGATTGAAAAATGCTTTTTTTTTTTTCACAGCAGACAACCAGAGGGAACTCGAGGCAATCAGATGTTCCTCTAGTGACATTAAAGGAATAGTTTGCCATTTGTGGTCCAATGCTTATTTGCTTTTTTTTTTGCAGAGGAGCATTATAAATCAAAAAAATCGATGTCTCTAATGTCTGTACAGCTATAGCCAGCAGCTGATTATCTTATTTTAGCACAAAGACTGGAAACAGCCTTCCTGTCCCTTCTAATCCCCCTAACATCACCTCTAAAGTTGACTAAGGAGGTTACGCTTTTGGCTTGGTTTGTCTGTTTGTTTGTCAGCAGGATTACCGAAAAACTACTGGCCCGATGATCAGAAAACATGTTGAAATGGTGTAGGATGGGCCAAGAAAGAACCCATTACATTTGGGAGTGGATCCCAATCATGGGGGGATACACAAATTAAGTTTCACTTTCATTGCGAGATAGGGCAATTGTGTTGCATTCATGTGGTGTCGGAATGATAAAAAATAATTACTTCCCAACTGGGAAAATTCACCAAATCAGCCATCAAACACAAAACACTTCCTTTTTGTAGCCTTTATGTTGTTTCCACATTGTGAATTAAAGCTCATGAACACACCGTAGTCAGAAGAATGACTTCCCTACTGGAAAATGGGACGACCCAATGAGCACATGAATGCAACAATGGCCTTGCCGGAGGTCTGTACAAAAACAAAATTAAAAAATGCCACCTTGTGGTTTTGAGGGGGGTTGTGTGCTGGGCTATTTCTCGGCCAGGTGCAGTAACTTCCTGCACTCTGCACTGGTCGCCTGGCACCCACACAGTGATCACAAGACTCCAGGAATTCATTTTGTCTGACCAAGAAATAGTCAGGCACACGACCCCCTGTAAAACCAGCTTAGTTTAAAAGGTGCAGTTAGGAGTATTTTGTTACTTTTGGACAGAGCAGAGCTACTGTTTCTCCCCTTTTTCAGTCTTTGTGCTAAGCTAGGCTAACTGGCTGCTGGTTCCTGTTTTTAAGCATACAGACATTAGAGTAGTATGTATCTTCTCATCTAGCTCTCGACAAGAAAGTGCATTTTCCACATTGTCATTACCGCACACATGGCCGCACACATATGTGCGGCCAGGATTGGGCTCTCCTGTAACCACACCCAAAAGTGATGTCCCAGTGCACTGACTCACCCTGGGGAACACCTCTACATCACTGCAGCTAAGTGAGAAGTTGAACCACATGAGGTCACCAAAAACAAGATTTTCAGCTGGTGTTAAGTTGCTATTTGTGCTACACTGAGCAGCAGAGAAAGCTTACTTATTTCCCTTTTGAGTATTATGCATAAGGATAACTTGGTATAACATGCGAGCAAACTCTGAGGAGGGTACATGGGAGTGTTAGGAAAGTATTCATGCTCTCAGAGAGACAGATAAAGCTACAGTCAGACCTGACACTTCTCTTTAAGTCGGCGTGCAGAGGCAGGGAATGGGATTTGCTCTAGTGTGTGAGGAGCACGTAGTCTCCTCTCCCCCCTCAGCTTCCTGTCTCCTGTGCCTCAGCCCTTCTTTGATGATGGAGTCCAGAAAGAAGTGTGCCTATGCCTGTGTGTGTCTGTGTGTGTGCCTGTGTGTGTGTGTGCCTGTGTGTGTGTGTGTGTGTGTGTGGGGGGGGGTATGTGTGTGTGTGTGTGCTTACTGTTCCCAGACATGGGATGTCTTAAGGCTTTCTGGACTATTATCTATTTGTTTATGTGAATATGCAAGAAATGTCATGGGATGTTTGCCTGTGTGTCTGTGTAAGTGTGTACATGTTTGCAAGGGTACAGTATGCGTGTGTGTGTGTGTGTGTGTGTGCGTGTGTTAGGGATGGGAGAAATGGAACTTGGAGCCGAGAATGCTGTTTCCTGCTGGGGCTGCTGATTGTTTCTGCTCTTTGCTGATAAACGACAGCTCTCCCTGCTGTCTAATCCCTCATACCAAAACAACAGACACACACATACAGATTTCACTTAAAGGAATACTGAACACACTTTTATTTACTCGAAGGAAAAAAAAATGAAATGACTAACTTTTAACTTTTACATTAATTTGACACAAATATACCCACATTTGGTTATTCACACACACATTCGGTGCACACAAACACAGCCAGTGTGGAGATGATAAGGGCTAAGGTAATTGAGAGAAGACCATATTTTCAAAAAGCAACATTTAAGAATAAAACAAAGAGATTACGTTCTCTGAGGCTAGACTGTAGATCACTTTTATGTTGTAAATCACACAGTCTGGCACGCTGTCTTTTTCTCCCTCTTATCGTCCCACAACCTCTCTGTATTTCTCATAAACACCAAGACTTAAAGCCACTAAAACATTTCTTACCGTTGAGTTGAAGCGCAGGTGGCAAATGTTGCAGGAGATAATCTGTTTCTTCTTGAGGGGCTGAGGGACACCAAATGTGTGGTTGATCACTGCCTTCTGGACAGGGTCCATCTGAGAGACAGAAAGAAAAGAGCCGTAAACAACATTAGTTCTATAACATTTTATTTTCCCACATGACAAATGTCTTTGCTGAAGAACTACTCAGAGGTGAGGTGAGGTTGTTTCCCAGCAAGACAAGATTCGATCTGAGTGTGGCCATACTTTTATGTCAATACATTAGTATTCCATCAGTACACAGCGCAATATCACGTCCAAATATTTCCAGCAGCTACAGCAGAATGTAATGGGGAAATAATTTCAGTTATTAGTGATAAATGGTGCCAGTCCCTCAGAATAAAAGAGGAATGGCCTCGTTGAGGATTTAACATTTGGCACCAATGTTCTGAAATAATTCAACAGTCCTGCAATAAATCCAAGGTAAAAATGTTCAGTTCTTGTTTGAACTGTATTAGAGAGGTCTTGATTCAACGCTATATATTTATTTTGGGTCTGCAGTTCATGGTGCTGCCACAATCCTAAAAAAACCTGCATGCGACACATGGTTGTTTTCTGATGCCATTGAAATGATTGTTCCAACCTCTTCTTTTAAATGCTCCGGTGTGTTTTGTTTACCAGTTCACCAGTTTACCAGGAGCAGCACGAAGAGAATATGCTCCTTGAAATCCTTATAATGATTAAAGATAAAACTAGAATTACCGCCTCACAGTTGTATGCCTCCACCAAACGAGTCGAGTTGCAATTTAAACCCATGTCTCCCAAAAAAGTCATCACTTCATCATTTTAACCTATTAGATATTTGTGTGAAATTGTCATACGAATTATTGGCTTATGGCTTAGTTTATACATCGACACTCCTCATAAAGACGGCCTTGCTTGAGACTCCTAAATTCTTTCTTGACAGAAGTCTGCAGTGTAATGGCAATTTACTCATGATCTTACTCCTCCCACACAATCTCTTCTTGATTTTTCAAACCATATTGTATTTTCTTTTTCAAAAGGGTTTTATAATAATAATAATTTACCAATACAAATTAATAATAATAATAATAAAAAATTAAAAAAGTTCAATCTGCTTTAAAAACATTCAATGACAATGTCAATTATTTTAAAATTGAACAACTATAGTCCACCCACACACGACAACGGGGGTTTGTACACAATGTGCTGGATTGACATCTTCCTCACTCTTTAAGTGCACCTGTAAAGGTGGAATATGGCTCAACTTTACCCTGAAAAGAGGTCTAGTCAGCAGGGTAACAGAATAACTCCTGTGTGGGTGTGCAGAGCATTGAATTCAGAAGATTCAGTCGTTTATGCATCTGTATATGTAAATCCCTCTGATAATATATAATTGCATGCAACTAGTTTTTCTAGTAATAAACTTTATTTATTTGTTCATGCAATTACCTTTTCCCTGCTTGAAGTATGATTGCTTGAATTTCTATGTCTACATGTAGCAACATGATTTAGCTTTACTCATTTGACAGTTTAGTTTGTATTGTTTGGTATACAGTATAATGCGTCTGTGCTGTTGCAAAAGTTCCTGTTTCTACAGAACTCGGTAGCTCATTGATTGCACCTGTGCGTGCTATATTTAAGTGACCTGAAAGCACGACTCTGGAAGCACTGATGAAAGTCAGGGGGACTGTTATTGTTTTTTTTTATGTCACTTTAGTGTGCACCTGAGTACTTTTGTGTTATGCAATTAAAATGGAAAAACAAAATCTTTCTGTGGCTGTTTGCTCTAAATTACCTACACAGTATAGACAGGAGACATTCTGCTGGTGTCCAATTCCTTTTGCTGTATGTGACAGGTCACTGTGTTTAGATAATAAAGATGTGTGCCAATTCATAATGCACTGCAAGCTTAAGTAATCACCATGGCCTCCCCCTGCTTTCACAGGGCGGAATATATTAATAGAGCTCCCACACCCTCTAACCACTACAAAGATCCTTTAATTTAACATCCAGACCTCAAAAATGGGGCTGAGCCAAGACGGCCCCCGTGCTGTATAGAGAGAGCTGCGGCATGATGCAAAGTGTCCAGGATAGAAATAGTAACAGTACTGTAAATATGGCTCCTAAAATTGTTCTTCTAACACGAAAATAAAGACAAGATTCAGGTTTAGACGAGATTCATATCCACCAAGAACGCAGGAATGTCTGTAAGTTAAAGGAGTATTCAGAGATCTGCTTTAACAATGCTGTCGAGATGTGGCCATCACTCTCCGCTTGGTTTATACTTCTGCATTAAGGGTTTACACCGTACCTGTAAACGGGCACCTCCTCAAAGAATTTATGTTCCTTGGGTTCTATGCTCCCAGGTTCCTATGTTCCCCAGCTCAATATCCTCCTAACACATTAAGGAGACCTTTCAGACGGTTTTATGTTCTCAGCAATGTATGTTTCCCTGGGTCAATATGTTGAAATCACCCACTTACAGCTTATAGCCTACTGATGTTATACTCCTCAATACGCCTTCAAAATTGCAGGCAGGACATTATTCTTGACTTTTGACATTTACTGTATATCTCCACAGTGGCAGAATAGAATTCGCACTGCATTTGAAATGTCCATCTCACTTTGTTCTTTTGCAATTTGAAATGCGAAGATAGCTCTAATACCAAACACTTACAATACTAGTTCATATCAAGAGACACGCATGCCCTGAGAACATGGAAATGCCATGTGGGGACTATAAGAACTCTGACTGGCCGGCTTAGGCTGCTTGTGTTTTCTCATTCAAGTTTCTGATGCTTTTAGAGATTGTTGAGAGTGAAGACAACATTAAGGAAGTTGGAGAAAGACTCTCAGTAGTCTTCTCTTTTTCGGTAACCCACATCTAGCGAAGCCATTACACTACAGACCTTCTGTTCTGTATGAAGGATGAAAGGTAAACAGAGATTTCAGAGTGGTCGCCTTCTACTTAGTAATGAGATGAGACATGGCAAAACGATGTGTTACGTTATCCGGATGTAGCTCCAATTTGACGCTCAACTATAGATCAAAACCTACGTGATAGGTATCTATGTGGGACTCCTGTTAACCCTTTGCGTTGACTATTCAATCCAGCTTTAGCCTTCATGTTTCTCTCCACAAAGGTCTCTAAGATAAGTACGTTTGTTCCCATCATGACTGTATTGCCCTGTTGTTACAAGCCTTGCTACAGCTCGTATTTAAATGCAGTATGTTAAGTTCATTGCAATCTCAGTTATATGTTCGTCTAAAACATTATGAGTCTGTGCAGCCCAGAGGGAAGTGTTTGGAGAGAGTTTTGGGCATACGTAATTCAGTTTTAACAGTCTGTGAATAGACTGCAGACAGTCCTAGAACAGCATACTATAAAACAGTGGAGTGAAAGCCGAGGCTCCATTAGAAGGTCTGCATGCCAGGACGACAGCCGATGTCATTGCGGCACCCTTCATGGTATCACATATAACAATCACCTTGGATCTCTCCACAGCATGGCCCAGAGCCTGGCCCAGTCCACTCCTCTGCTTGCATGGCAGAAGGATGACCTGTGGGAGAGCGCTGTTCTCACACAGAGTCAGACCACTCACTGGAACCACACTGTGGCACGGCAGACAACCTCGGCTGCCCAGAGATCAAAGAGTGTTGGTGTATTGATGGCAGAGAGGATGGCACACTGCCTTGCTTTCTTTCTGATACACAAGCCTGAACAACATCAGATCCCTTTGTACCACACAAAGAGCTGTGCCATGTCCGAGGCAGCTGCCTCCTCTGCAAGTGTGGAGTCTGTTTACTACGAATTCCTCAAGAAGGCCAGGTGTGAGAGGGAATATAAACACACCTGACACTGAAACCTCCATGCTGGAGGTATATCTCTCCCTCAGGGATATCTTTGCCTTTGTTGCCTTATTTTGGCCTCTTCTACATGACTCAAAGCTAGGTCTGGGAGCAACTGACTTTTCCCTTCACCAGCCAAAGCCTGACCATTGAAACCTAGCGCTCCCACTCCTGCTGCCCTCTGTCCACCTTAGGAGAGCAGGCTGCACACAGCTATTTGTTTTGGGAACTGAAGAATGTGCCCATTGTCCGTCCGCAGCCATCCTGAACCGACTGCTATAAATGAGTCTTTTGTCCAAGCCCTCCGTCCTCCCCCGCCATCCTGGTGCAAACAGAACTTATCCTGCACCGGGTGGCAGAGACCGTGATGGGGTTTCATGGTTGGTAGAGAGAAAGAGGGAGAAAGACAGACAGAGAGAGAGAGAGGGAGAGGAGGGGGGGGGTGTAAGAAGGGACACCAGGGGACCGGAGGATATTTAGTTTTGAAGACAGGTGCATTCATCTTCCCCCCTGCACACGTCCGGGACAACGTGTGCCTTATCAGTGCTAAGAGAACCTGGGGCTCCCAGTTGAATGGACTTTGTGATTAATGCCACAGCTGCGCTGTCAGACTGTGTGTTATGGAGGCTAATCATCTCCTCCCGGGACTGAAGCGACACTGATTTGATGTTATTTCCACAGTTATCACAATTTCTGCATTCTGGTTGTGGTAGATTCCACGTCCTACTGCGAGTTGTATTCTATTTAACAATGACTGAAAAACTGGAAATCATTGCAATTCTACAAGTATTATTTCCTGTGAAATAGCTCTGCTAATTAACAATTTAATGCCTTTTTCTTCTACAATTACACTTTCTAATGTGACTACTTTTATTTTGTTCTAATAAAGGAAGCATGATGCCAAATGATTGCATGGTTTTACAAATAATGAAATATGTGGTAGATTGCCACAAATGATTTTTATCAGACATCATAAAGGTTTGTACAGAGCTGCGAGGCACATATGTGGGTTTGAGAATAGAAAGAGCAATTGTCCCATTGAAACATAAGCATAACACAGACAAAACATAGACCAGAGACCTGCCCTACTGCCTCCATTAGTAATATAAATACATGAGGGTTTTGAGGAATTATTGTTTTCCATGCTGTCTTTGCCGCGAGGCAAGTGCAATCCTCCATAGGGCAGTATAAGCGACCCCCGACCCACAGCAGTGGGTGGCAGAACAAATGAAGAAACTGCACTTTTCACATAGCAAGTGGAGACCGCTACACACACAGCACACGTTTACCCCCCCCCCCCCACCTCCCTCACACATGTCACCCACTGTATGAACCAGTTAGCCAGATGTCTGTGTGGCCCTCTCTCTCTCTGTCTCTCTACCTTTTTTCATTTGGTTTGAAAAGGTGTAAAGTGTATGCTGGAGCGAAAGCTCCGGCTTATGTTTCATTTACAGACCACAGAACTGGCGATGGTCTGTAATGAGGAAAGTGAACACACACACCCTCATGCACACACACCTGCGTAAAACTAGGATCAAAGAAATCCGAAGTACCTACACACACACATGCACACACACACAAAACGACAATGGGTATAGCACTGGTAAAGGATCAAAGATACAAGCTTTTAATTCCAGGCACCGAGGGAAGGCAAGCATCAGAGCCAAGGTGCTTGAAAACCAAACAGTTTGCAGCTGACGTTGGAAGCAAAGTAATAAGGGTCTCATCTGTAGAGATGCTGATACTGAGGTGACAACTGGAATGCTGAGAGGTGAAACACTGCTTGAATAAAGATTAGCACCCCGAACCTGAGGTAAGGCCTCTGCACAGAGACAGCGGCAGAGTTTAAAGGATGAGTACCGGAGGCTGAGGCCTGGCAGAACAGATAGTGATATGGTAAATAAGGACACCATTTTATAGGCCTGTCTGTCTTTATACCTCTCACTGATAATGAAGTTGAACATTGACACTAAATTTCTGAAGTATGTGGATCACAACCCCCATCCATAAAATTAAGCTTGTTCCTGCCTCAGGGTGCAAAATGACGTTATTACTGTATGTCTGTTGGGGGTTAACACCACCAATATTTTGCAAGTGTATGCACGACGAGACGATGCAAAATGTTGAAAAGGCATTTTGTTCTCAAGCTAAAAAAACAAGTTACCAAAAAGCGTAAACACAATATTTTTAAATGAGCCACCTATTCACATGAAATTTGTGGGGGATCTTATTAGATACTCTATCATTTACAGGTTGGCCTCTGCTAGCAACCTTAATTGTTGAAATTCCTTGTGGATAAACTTCATACATTAATTGGTTCAACTTTATCTAATTGCTATTTTCCATGATATTGGGTGCCAAAGAGCCATTGCACTCACCGTATTAAAGTTAGGGAAGAGGCTGAGTGGGGAGGATCCATTGAGTCTGAAGGGCATGAGATGTTTGAGGTCGAGCTGAGGCTGCAGAGGCCGCCCCGGGACAGGCAGGGAAGCCAGAAGATGGCTGCCCTGGGCCGACGTACCTGGAAAAACACAGATATAAGAGAGATAGATATTAGAAGTTAGAAGAAACAACAAGAAAAGTTAACATGAGGGACATTTCTGTCCCAGTTTGATCAGAGGAGTAGAACTGCACTGATGGATTCCAAAAGGTCAGGTGCTGCGCTCAGAGGAGGCCTGACTTTGATTCATTTGATACCAGAGGCACCATTACACCTCCAGCTGACATCCAGCACACACATTGTACAACTCAAACGTGTGTATACTAGTGTGCATGTATCCGGGACAATACAGTGTGTGTTTCGTTTCTCATGCAGACAATGGGAGGTGTACACGGGCAGTTTTGCTGGAGACTTAATACTCCCATCAGTGCAGCGGCCTGATGCCCCAAGGACATACCACCTGTCCTCACACACACACACCCACACACCCACACACACACACACCCACACACCCACACACCCACACATCATTTAATTACTGATTTATTGGCTGAGGAAAGGTGCCTGTGCGAGGGAAAGATGGGAGATATCGGATTTCAAATGGACCAGAGATGAAGAGATTTCTAATTTTCTGCTTGGCTGCGTTTCAGTGGACCAGTGTGCTCACCGGTGCACAGGCACTTATCCCAGCACCAGGATCAATCATCGGTGTCAGCTGCAGGTCACCGTGGCCACACCAAAGTATGCCTATCATGTGAGCCCTACTGCAACACACACACACACACACACACACACACACACACACACACACACACAAGGTGGTGTAATAACGCACACCACAGACAAAAAAAACACTGACAATAATACCAGTGGTATTCTTAGAAATAGAAAAGATTGGCCAAAACAGAGATTATTCTCAGGGGAGGGAATGGAGATGTGCAACATTTCAGAGACAGAGGGTGGGATACAAAAAGGGAAACGTGAAGACAGAAGAAACACTGGTGTCACAGTGGAAAATTGGTAATATATTCATAGCTGGGAGTGCAGCGTGTATGGAACCACTCTGTGTGTCTGTACGTTACAGAACAATCATGTTGTTGAAATAAAATTACCAAGAGAAAAGACTGAATCCAACATTGAGTCTTAGAAATATATAAAGGAATACTTACTCACTCTGTTACCTTGAATTCTTGAAAAAAAACAAACAAAAAAAAACCTTGGTGACCAAAGAATCAGAAAACAGATAAAAAATATTTATGAATTTAGGTAAGTGAGGGCTGTGTTTTCAAAAAGGAAAAATATATCACAACATCTGTTCACAAACTTGTATGCTCACTACGTCCCAAACACAGGAGTTTTCACGAAAACAAAACTATTTAAAACAGTTCGACTTACCAGTCTCACGCTGGCCCAGGCACACTGTTCGTCCAGACTCGCACTGAAGAATGCGGACATGTTTTAAATAGTTAGGTTTAAGCAAAAATGCATGTGTTTGGGAAGTAGAGAGCATACAACTAGACAAATGAGACTTGGATTTCACTGCACGAGTTGTGTGAGAGTTTCTAAACGGATGTTTTCATATAGTTTTGATTTACTTCAATTCATCAATACTTTTCTCTGTTTTTGGATTCTTTGTTCGCCGTGGAGGCATGTGAGAAAAACAAAGTCTTTAATACACATTCAAGGTAACAGAGGGTGAGTAATTGAAATACAAATGATAATTTTGTGGGTGAAATATTCCTTTAAAATCAAATAATCTGTTGTTATGCACATTAAATCCATATCAAGGACAAAGGATTGCTTTCTCCAGTCAGTGTAAAATCCAACACTGACTAAGAAAAAGGAGGCAGTCTTATTTGCGCGGATTCAAATCTTGAGCTGAATCTTCTCTGAATCTGTTCATAAATACAACCCCGACTTTGAAAAGCCAACCGTAATTATAGCTCTGTTGTCTCCAGCATGAAAAACCAAGCACACTATGCACTCATCCATCATCTCATCCTTATCGTTTGCCTTGTTTTAAAAAGGACACACTGCTCTCTCCACTGGCTCTGAACGCAATTCCTAGACCGCATGGACTGGATGAAATATAGAGCTATTCCATTTATCGTTTACCTAGATTGCTCAAATATGGCTACAAAGCCATCACAGTCAACAAAATAACAGAAGCTCCAATTTTGTGGTGTTCTTTCTTGTTTGTTGTTGTTGTTGTTTTTAGCATTGGTTTCAAGGTGATGATACTGCTGTATGGCCTGTGTGAAGTACAGAACAAAGTAATAGATGGGGAAATCTGTCAGTAGTCTGGCCCATGGCTATATATTGGCAGCCATGATGCGAGGTGTATGTTGTGTGTGTGTGTGTGTGGAGGGGGGGGGCTCTGAGCATATGCTCCTCAGTGCTGGGATCAGGCCTGCTTTTGCAATATGTGGGCTCGCCTCTGCTGTCTGTCTGACACCTAGAGAGATGCAGCAAAGGATGGACGCGGGCAGCTTACAGACACGTGGGCAGCAGCCGGCAGGGAATCGCTCACACACTCAACACACATTCACACAGAAAACGAGGAGAAACCGAGTCTTCTCTTGGCAGGGCTATCAGAGAAAAAGCTGGGCTTGCAGGGAGGACAGTTATCAGCTGATAGTGCTTCCCCACCTCTCTGTGACTCCCTAGGCAGCTTATTAAATCAGGGGCTGGCTGTTTGCCTCTTTGGATGATAACGCACTCCGTATCCAGGCATGTACGACAGTGAGCGCAGGACTGCCTGTGCTTGACTTGCATGTACTAGACCGGTATCACATTCACACACACACAAACAACCTACGCACCTCTGAAAACTGATAGCTCCAAGGGCAAGGGGGAAGTCAATATAAACACAGTCACATAACATGAAAATGTTTATGTATGTGTGTGTGCAATGAAGAAGGACAGCTTATTTCAGCCTGCAGCCCCCGATAAACTCCTTCTATCAAACTGCGCCATGTCCCACTTATTTAATGGTGTGTGTGTGTGTCTGCACATATGTATGTGTTTGCATGCGTATGTGCACATATGCTCTTTCTGTCCAAAGCCATGTCTGCGCCAAGGCTCAGGTTTATTTACGCCTCACTTGTGGTCCAGGGTCCAGACAACCACTGGCAGTTGAGGCAAGGCCTGAAAGCAAGTGTCCAGCCTCTTTCTCTTTCTCACAGATGACTTTGCTAACGGATCTGACTGTCTCTGCCAGTCTCTCCCCAGGCAGACCTCCTCCTCCTCCAACCATCACAACAACGCATTCCTCCCTCTCATGACTCACTGGGCTTAGTTACACAACAGCCACCGTCACATTGCATCTACTCGGATGCGTGTATGTTTGTGTGGTGCATCCGAGTCATAGAATTCAAATGTTGATTTTTCAATTATTTTCATCTTAATAATGGATTCCAACGTACGCACAAGCAAACATACTGAGGCTTCCCTGCTCAGTCCTCTTCGGCGCTCACAGAATTAGCTCAATTCAACCTTTTAGTCCTTCTACTGTAATTCTCTTGTCATCACTCCAGTACTCCCTTAGGTTTCTGACAAATTGCCTTTTCTCACATCTAAATACCTCCATCCCGCCCCTGTGCTCTTGGTATCCCTGCAAAGTGCTGCTTCGCGGCAGAGGAAGGAGAAATGGAGAGGGTCGGGGAGGAGGGAAAACTGCCTTTCTATTTGTGGCCCAGTGTAATTATGTGGGATAGATGCTGGCACAGCAGGGTCTTCTGCCTGTTGTTGTCTTGCCTCTCAAAAGACGTCCCACAATTGCTCTTCATATGAACTTGTTTGAAACAGGTACCATTTTGAGAATGATCTCCAAAGAACTAAAACATCAGTGGTTTGAGCAAGTGCACCAATACAACATCTATTTATATTTAAATGACAAAGCCCTCTATTGGCCCCAGTCATTATAGAGCAAAGGAGGGAGTATGGTGAGAGGTGGGGTTGGGGAGGGTTGGGTCAGCATAACTTCAGACTTTAACACACAAGACTGTTTGTTTCCCGCTCTTTGGTCTCTGGTTTTAGCTTCAAACTTTTGAACAAAATATGTTTTTTCTTGAAATCGTTTAAAAACTTTTACCTCAAAAAAATTCAGGAATTATGCTTCATTTTTTTTCTTTCCATCAACTGAATATAAAGATGGACGACATGACAGCTCCCCTAAAGTGAAGCCGAAACATTTCGACCGCCCCGTATTGGCTGGTCACTGTATAGGTCATAAATCCATGTTAGTGGATGGAACATAGGCAAACAAAAAGAATTTCTCCTACAGATGGTTTCTGTCATTTAAGGTAGTTCTTATCATAAAAATGTATGTTTAAATGTTAATTTTCTATGATAAGTTTAGTTTTAATTAGTCATTTGATGCTATAAAACTCAGGCTCAGGAACGTACGTAGAGGAGTAACGTCGAGAGGAGATGTAACTTGAACTTTCCATAACAGTAATTGTCTGTTTCACTAATAGACTGTATATAATGATCTTATACAATCTGCGATTTATACAGTCAGTGACTGTGTCTCTAGCTAGATTAGCAAGATTTCCACTGACAATAAGGTTAGCTAGCACTGTTGGACTGCTACCGTGGTGCTAACGCAGTAGCTAGGTGGCTAACATGCTCGGCTCGTGGTTGCTTCGGGCAGGTGTACCTCGAGGCCGCGACTCCAGCCCCACGATCACTACTGCGCAGGCTCTGTCTCCAAATGCCATTAAAAAAAGAATTTGGAAGCTCCCGCATCCAGAACATTTTTGCTACACTTTGGTACAGTGCAAAGAAGTGGAGATGCGTCGTTCATCTGTATATACAGTACAGTCTATGGTCTAGACTCTAGTGTGGCAAAGCTCTCTTTGTCGTCCTAGCCCACAGAGAAAGAACAAACAAGGGCACTGTACGGCTGCTAGCGATGCACATGATTTTAGCTATACTGTTCATATAAAAAGGCTGCCTGTTGAGGTAAAATAATGTACAAGACTACTCCTGCTGCTTAATCCTTCAACAACCACAACAGAGAAGGGAATCTCTGAAAAATAATTCCTTTATTATGCAGTTTTTCAATAGAGCCTAGCAGAAAAGGAAGCATGACGAAATCCCGTTTTTAAAAGAATACACTAGAGACAGAGTTTGCTTTGACTCTCATTTTGTGTTTTTTTTTTCTAAGAGCAATTGTCTTTGTTGGTTTCAGCAGAATTTAAGGGCAACATGTACCACATCTCTGCCTGCCTGCTGAGGAACAGTTGGACTGTCAGTTAGAGCTTCACCATTAGGCCTCTGATCTGATTATCCAGCTGTGATAATGAATATCTACACATCTAAACTTGAATATATTGACTAGGGAATTTGGCAGGGAAATTGCTGACCGGTGAAATGATGAGCAGTAAGTGCAGGCACAATGTGAGCATAATTACTCTGCACCATGTGGATGATTCCTTCGTCAGTTGACAAGCACACATAATAATCTCTCTTTTTTACGATGTTTAGCGCAGTCCTTATATGCTACTACCAAATGTGCATACACTTGAGTCCTGACACGATGATGCTCATTGTGCATCTGCCACATTGTTGCTACAATGTTTCACCATCCCCCAGCCACCCCGCAAACTTCCCAGCAGCCGCTGTCCTGCCTCTGATGGGACCAGTTCTGACAAGGCAGGAAGAGCCGGCAACTACAACCCTCCACATAAATATAGAACTGGAGCTTTTTACTTACAATAACACAACCAACAAGGGCTTTATTTCGACCGAGGTATGAAATAACCCAAGACATGCTATGCATACAAATGGCTGTCTCACATGCTCTGCGCCTGGAAATTGGCCTCATGGTGTATTAGATATTCACGGCCATTCGAGGGCATGAAATGACATTGCACTGCCTCTGGATGTCCAAATGTACTCCACCGAGAGACACAGCGACAGAGACAAACAGGGAGGGAGTGAAAAGTGACTCTCAAAAGCCAATTAGCTTCCGCTTGGTCAGGAGGTAGTGCGAGGGCCACCGTGGGAACCATTATAGCATGGACGGAGAACATTAACCACCATCAGTTTTAATTAAAGACTGACTCTTTTTATTTCTCTCAATCCGCAGCCATTCCTCTCTAACTTCTATTCTCCACTCCTCCTTAAAATATGATGATCATCTGCAAACCTGACTTTAAGATAGGAGGCTACTGGACTGATTAGTTGAAACAATGCAGAGATGATGAAAGAACTTAAATTAGCCCCCAAATAGATCATTTTTGATTGGTTCAGTTACATGAAAAAAAAAAGAATTATATGTTTCTCTACAGCTGCAGATGTGAGATCATCATGATGCATACAGCTTTATTATAAATATCAGACGCAAACTTGGAAAGTGGCCAAATAAATGCATGATTCCAGCTGCTTTTTCAGCCATATTTACCTTTTTGGAGACTTTTATATATGCAAGCCACTTTCCTGTTTCAGTAGAGAAATGTAAACTATTCTCAATAGCATGCCATTTAAAATTTCTGCAAAGAGCCCTTTCATTTTGTCCGCCCTCCTCTCCCTCGCCCGTTTCCTCACCTTACATTACTGCTTTTAAAGTTGTTTATTTGAATAATTTTATTTATTTTTTTTTCTGGGTCACTTGGCATGGCGTGCTGGCTGCACTGTGACTGTATATTGCGTACTGGAGTGTGTAAGTTGATGACTGTGTGTGCTGCACGTGACAGTTTCTATTCTGATGTGTGTGCAGCAGGCAGATACAGTTTTTTTCCGGTAAATATGTGCAAGGAATATTTGAGCAGAACAGAGTTTCAACTTTACCCTGTTTGAAGTCTGAACAATCAAGTGTCGACTTGTCATCTTAAGTTTGTGTGTCCATGTGAGGGGAGAAGAGCTGCATGATAAAAAGGTCGCCTTAGATATTTCCAGCAGAGATACTGGAGTCAAGCTCTAATAGAGTCGTGAAGATTTTTCTTATGAGGATTATATATAATCTCAGCACTGTTACTTTCTTTCCGTGACCCTATTTTAAGATAATCTTAAAAAATTAAAAATAAAATCTCATATGTAGTTCTGCCCTCCTTTTCCTTTTCCCTGGATTGCAGGAGGTGGCAGATTGCTCCATGTGGCCTGATTATATGCAAGGCTAAGCACAGTTTGCCCTACGACTGAAAATAGAGCACTCTCAGGATGGAAGATGACTTCATAACTTTACTTTCACATGTAGTTTTAGAGGAATTATACAAAGTCAGACACTGAATCTGTCGAGTTTATTTCTCAGTCAACCCCAAAGCCTCACCTGTACTCAGTCAGGCTTCTGCTCCCCCCTGCTAGCCCGGGTAAATTTACATCATCATTTTAGTGCTTCATTAATCACAGAACACAAAATTAGAAAAAGTATGATGTGAGATCATTTTGCAGGGGATTTATGAGAAGATTTAGCCTTTGCGCAGCTCCATCACAGTGTGGATGAAGGTGTATAGAGACTAATTTACAGCTAATAAATGAAATATGACCTGACATAGAAATTTAAATAAGATCAATATTCAGCTGCCATGCTGCCTCACCAGAGTAAGATATAAACCTTTGCCTGTGTTACTGGCATTGACAAACAACAAGGCTGGGGTTAACATATGATACTGGTACTGTACAACGAGAGCGAGTACATCACTGTATAATGTATCTTCACATTAATTGTTGCCTTTTTGACATGATAAAAGATGAGAAATATTTTAAACAAATAATTCCTAAATGTAACATTTTACCAGAAACTACAGAATAGTTTTTCGCAGTATGTTTGGATCTATGTCGTGGCAGTCCGACGGTGGTAACAGAACCTTGTGGAGATGCTTCTTTTCCCGAAGAGTGTCTATAATGAGTTCTGTCAGGCAAGCAGCGAACAGCGCGTTGCTGCTGAACCCAACCTGAGCAGAGGCAAGGCCCATCTGTCAAGCTGAGACGATAAGCCTGGAGCCATCCAGAAACAAATTGCTCAGCTTCCCCACTGTGAAGCCCTACGAGGCAGGCGGCTACGGGCGGGCAACAAAGATGCTTTTGATTCCTGATGCTACACAGGAAAAAGGAGGAGTAGAAGGGAAATATCAAACACATTAATCTATGCAGATGGTGCCGATGGCCAGCCATTGCTCTGCAGAAGCAGCAGCTGCACAAAGAACTTCAACGTGACGATAAACAGCAAAGAAAGAAAAAGAAATGTGGAAATACATTTTTATTTGCTTTCAAGCCTCAGGGTGAGCAGCTTTAATAAGTCACCCACACTTTTCCTAATCTCCTCCCTTTGCCTTACAAAGATAATGACAGCTGTTGGACCTTTCCCTCAAGGTACAAACAAACTTTTATAACACGCTGTTGAAGAGGTGGGAGATGATCAAAGTTAAAATGACAAACGGTTTAAACATCTGTCTGAGGGAGTCAACGTTGGCATCATCTCCAAACAAATATAAACAAATTCAAAGTGGTGCCAGTCCCACAAATATGCAAAAACGCAGAGATAGGAATTCTGCAGGATTGACAGGAACTCAGATGAGGTTCATTTCCTCAGCAAATTGAGTCATTTGTGGAAGTGGCATTAAGTGCGACATCGTTTTTTACATGAGTAAATGTCAGGCTGGTCAGCCAAGCGTCACACAGCCATCATGCCAACTGTGACAAGTCATTATAAATTGATTAGATATGGTGGGCGAGCCGGACTGGTTGGATCTTTGAGAGAGGGGGATGTGGTGTACAAGAGAAAATAAGCAGCTAACTTCTCAGCTGATGAGTTGAGAGGAGCAAGAGATGAAAACACTCGCTCACACACCGAGCGGCAGATGTAAAGGTGGTTACGAGGCTGTGACGAATGTGAAATGAAATTGAAATTGTAGCTGTGCTGAACACAGTGGAACTATCCTCTCCTGAATTTCTCATCAGAGATGAATAGTGTACACACACACACACACACACACACACACACACACACACACACACACAGGAGACAAGCTCTTCACAATTAATGATTCATTTACACAGCTGCAAGTATTCTGAGATTCTTAGGTATCGCAGGCGAGAACATTCCCTTTATTTATATAAACGACACTAGCAAACTGCTTGCAAAGAGCATTGTACTCAACATTACTTGTGTATTAGTGCATTCATTGTTATGCAAAAGAGCTCCTGCTAAGCAAGTTGTATTTGCGGCGAGCCAGTAAATTGCCTTCTCGAGCAGATTTTTTCCTTTCTTTTCGTCAAATGGCCTGCTGATCATCTGCTCAAATCCACCTAAATTTGTTTTTCATAAAACATCTCTTTCCTCACTTATCCTCAATTGCAGGTTCTTTGTTTTTGCCATTTCTTATAACGCAGCTAATTTGAATTCCACTTTCAGGCATGTGCCTACGGCCAATAAAAACTCTTAATGAAAATGTGTACTGGCTAGAAAAAGGCAAAACTTCCCTTTTCTTTTTAAGTCCTAGCTGTAGGGCCAAGTCATTTTTTTCTCTACTTTTTAACAGATAGCAGGGAAGTGGAAGACAGCTCTTATATTACTTGAGGAACAGAAATGCAGTTACATGAGAATTGTGGCGCAGTAATACGACTGTGGTAATAAAAGTCCTCCAGCTGTGAACAGTGGTAATGCATAAATTAGCTCACATTCAATAATGTAAAGAAAAAACAAACACTTGAAAGATAATTCAATTCAAAGATAATTTTACAAAATATGTGGGCATATGTGGCTATTACTAATCTGTGTGGACTGAGAGGATTTAACCCTAAAGTGTCTCAGGTTAAAAGGTTGGCTGAAGGACGATACCGATGTTAAAAACCAATTACCCCTTGGTTGCTTTTTAAAATGCCCTCACTCTCAATCAGCAGTGGCCTTGTGAAATAAACGAGCTAATTTTACCTAACCTGGGCTGTAATTGTTTCAAATCAACCTCATGCCTCAGCGTCACTGGCAGAATAATTGCTCAGGAGCGTGACGATTAATCTACAGAAGCACATCTGTGGGACTTAATTTACGGGTCGCAGTGCCATGCCTTGTGGATCCATTAGACTCATTTGGTTTTCAATCCTGTACAGCATATGCAACTAAACAAAGGGGGAAATAATGGTGGGGAAAATGTCAGGAAACAAGCAAAGACTGCTCAATATGTGTACGCAGTCCCTTGCACGTGGTTTCCAACACTTTAACCTTGTGGGTAATGTATGATGCAGACACATGTTCCTGAGCAGAAGGTGGTGTGTGTGTGAGTACAGCTGTGAAAAACTGTCATCCCCAAATGATCAGCCTCTTATCATGTCCACCTGGTAACGGAGGAGAAGAGTCAGGCTCAGACACAGTTAACACATTTTTACAAAGGAGGAAAAGTGTCATCGTTTGCCAAACGTAGGCCTCCAATCAGTGGCGGCTAAGAAATCAGTGCTTGGAATGTGAGAGAGGACGCGCCGTTCTACGAGCTCTCTGAAGAGAAACAGCTGCAAGCTGCAAATTGGAAAGCCTTTGTGAGAAGCTGCTCTGCCCTTTGTTGTCTCCTTCCTCCTCTTCTCAAAGTGCTGGCATGCAGATGTCTCCTCTCATTCCTCATGTGTAATTACAAAGATGGGAGACCGGCATGAAAGGGATGATTCTACATATGAGGCATTGTAGTGCAGGCGGCACACCCGAGCCGCGCAGGCTGCGTTGCAGGTCTTTAAATAGGAAAACTTCACCACAGCAAGAATTTAAAGCGTCGCTTCGCAGGTGCCTACTTCCTTGTGCTATCAAAGCCTTTCCAACATGACGGACCAGACACAACAATATGGTGTAAAAACAAACAATGCGACCACGCATGATGGTGTTATATATCCTCCACTCCAGCTGTAGAGCCCTCTTGCTCTGCCTGGATGCAGAGAAGAGACAAGGGGCTGAGCAGATAAGGATTCTTATCAGAGACCATGCAGGTGTTTGGAGGAGTAAGGCCATAACAGGATTCCTCAGTTTCTTTTCGCAGGATTTCACTCCATGTGAAGAGGCGAAGAAAAGAAGTGCAGAGGGATGGATGGGTGGAGGTTGGGATGGGAGTTGTGTGTGAGGTGTGACGGGTGAGCCGGTGGCCAGGGTGTTATAATTGTGAATCCCCTCAGGGTGCCGCAGTACAGCGTGTCTTAGACACCTGCTGGTGTTGCGATAAGGAGCGAAAAGCAATCACTCCAGTTACCCGGCAGCCCCAACTCTCAACATGCTACCTGGGTATTTCTCTCAAATATAACTGGCTTTCTGTTATAGGTCAGCTCCTCTGTGGGATGTTACCTAGGGATGAGATAGGAAACAAGAGAGGAGAGGAGAGGATGGGAAAGAGGAGGAGAGGAGAGGTGAAAAGAGGAAAAGCCAGGAGATACCAAAGGCCTTTCACAGTTTACAGTTTGCCCCGTAAAGAGTGCATGTGGTCCTACTGTATCGGCAAAATCCTTCTGCAAATCTAACAATGCAAAGCAGTTTGTGTGGCAGAAGTTCCTCGTACCACTATGGGCTGCCATTTCAAACTAACTTTATCACCCACAGAGGTCAAGGACATGCGGTCAGGCTCTGAGTGGGTCCTCAGATTCTCTGGAGAGTGTTTCTCATTAGTGCGATTCCAGCTGAGGATTATAATGCGAATCCTTGAGATAAATCTTTGCTCATCACAGAGAGACCATCAGCTGTTGCAGTCAACCAGCGCCGACTCCTGAATTATTCATTTCCTGTTTACAGCAGGCGACAGGTGCGTGACCTCTGTGATGAGTGCCCAGGGTGTCTGGAAGAAGTGGTGACGAGGGAAGGGGAGGAAGGGGGAGGAGGGGGGGGGGAAGCCTCAGAGGGACAGCACCGGAGACGCGGAGCAGGAGGTGGGGGGATTCAGACGAAACTGCCAATTTGTCGGAGTCAGGTGCTCGGTAAGGTTTGGGGCTTCTTTTGCTTTTCATGCTTTTGATTTTAATTATTTGGCAGGAAATGCAGTTTAGCAGACTTTAAGGTATGGCTGCATGGAAGGTTTTTTGAAGTAGGGTTGCCAATTTTGGGGGTGTAGCGAGGGGGGGAAAAAAGCAAGTAAATTACTGTTCCCCCAAAATGTTAGAGTGAAACCCAGGGTGGCAGGGGGGGTTGGCGAGGTCTGCCAAGCCTGAGCTGCACATCAGCTGAGTGGCATTTACTGTAACCTTTCTCCTGGCTTTTAATAACTGCAGCAGAAACAGCAGAAACACGGATCACTGCGATTCACTGGGGAGCGCTGGGAAACAGATCTCACACAAAGCCCATAAACACACAGGGACGACCATGAAGTCGAACACTAACTCAGTTTCAGCTCTACGAAAACTTTAATATCAGTATGAGAGTAACACAGATTAGGTGTAATAGCAGAGAGGTACGGCAGATAAGAAAAGGAGCGTGGCACCGCTGAAAGCAAAGGGAGATGGACAGACAATGAGGGTAGAGGCTGGAAATAAACGGATGTTGTCAAAAAAACACAGGCAACCTGTCTGGTTTGTTTAGTTCAACACCAAAGAAATACCAAACTGAATCACAGGAATTCAATCTGGTTCACTCAGCCTGAACAATAGTCTCTGACACCTGATAGCTTATAAGAATAAGCCTCCCCTTTATTCACACATATTGATGTGGACATCTGCATGAACACACACACAACAATGTATGCGAAAGCAAACAGGCGCACACACTCTCTGTATGATGCACGGGTTTCACCTTCAGGCAACTGGGGAAAAGAGACAGACATTTCTCGCCTTCGGCCAACTCCTGCTTCAGACAAAATAACAAACGGCTGGATGATATAGTGAGCTGTCCCCCCTGGTTGCAAAGGGGGAATGGAACCACATCTCCGAGACAGCAGCTACAAACCCATTTCTATAACCGCCTGCTCTTTATCGCTCTCCTTCTCTCAGCTGTGCATCCACAGAGACCTTGGCAGATCTCAAAGACAGATTAATCTCGATTGAAAGTTGCTGAAGTGTCCTCAAGCGTCAAAGCATTACTACTTATCGCGGGAGAGCACAGTGGAGACGATCCAATGAAAAGGGTGACAATAAGCTATGAGGTCATTTGGGATGGACGAACACCCACAAAGCGGGCAGTACTGCAAAGAGCACATAGACTAGATTATCATGATGTGAAATCTTGATTTAAAAGACTTCTTCCCAGTCTGCCTGCCGTCAGCCTTTTCCGCTGCTGTTGGAACTGCGTGAAACTCTTGTTTCCACCACTCGTACCAGCATGAGTATCACAGTTTTCTCAGCTGAACGAAAGTCTTCCCCCCCATGGACTAAAATAGTCTGGGACAAGATTTTACTTTTTGTTTTTTAAGGCTTTCAACGGGCTAGTTCCAGCATATCTCAGTGACCTTTTACATTCCCACTGTCCTCCTAGAGCACTGAGGTCATCTGATAAGCTGCTGCTTTCAATCAATAGTCGTTTGAGATGTAAAAGATGCATTTTCTGTGTTCCCCTTTGTGGAACTGCCTCCCTTCACATGTTCGATCAGCCTCCACCCTCAAACGTTTAAAATGCAGAGTAAAAACCCACTTACTTTCTCTGGCTTTCTGTGTGTTTTAAGTAGATCAATGTGTGTTTTTGTCACTGTGTCCTTTAGCAATTGCTGTACTTGTTCCTTTTTTGCTATGTAAAGCACTTTGGTTGTTTTTAAACTGTTAATATTGTGTCGGCGTTTTTCACTTGTTGTCTTTTGAATTTGAAATGATGAGTTGAGTGAATGTGCTGTACTCAGTAAATGAGGTATCTAAAGAAACATAAGTAGCAGAGTAGCAGACTTCCCAGCATTCATTGTTCTAACATTATTGAACCTGTTGCTCAGGGTTAGTGAACTTAACTCAGCTGGTTTCACATTTTACACATTTTTAAGGCAGCAGGGAAACGTACATTCGTAGGTGAACCAGCTTGAAATGTTTTACAACGTAGAAGATGGTGTAACTAGAGTCCTGATATCTTGTCCTGTATTACATCATATTATGTATCATAAAATCCATGCATTTTGGGTGAAAAATAATCCCCACAAAAATGCTTTACGTTGTTTTTCTTAATTTGGATGCTCTCTGTTACTTTGGGCATGACACAATGCCAGGATCTATTTTGAACACAGCTCCACATTAGCATCATTATATCCTCGAGGCACGATAATACCACAGTGACATAGTTTTATTGATGACTACATTTTTTACTGCAACTTGTAAGCATTTAAGTGTTTGACATGTAATGCCCATCATCATTTAATGTTAAACGCACTGGAAACTCAAATCTGAACTATTTTGCTATAACATTTTTTAACAGCAATCAAAGATTAAAAAAAAAAAGTCTTTAGGTATTATTTATAGTGCAGTTTAATCTGCAAAAAAACAGCTAATCTTCTTAATCAAGACTGTGTGGATGTGTCTTGATCAAACCACCAACTGTCATTGGATACTGATTCAAATGCTGTTAAATCCTGTTTGGTTCACAGACGTTCATGACAGCAACTTTGTCTAACTAGTTTCTGCCCACTGCATAGACAAATCACAAAAACTATTATCTCTTTTTTATTAATGTAAAATAACCAAAAATGGTGTGTTTGTGTAGGATCCCTCATAGTACAGACTAATTAAGAAAATATGTTTAATGGGCCTTTAAATCAGCCAAAATCTTACGGCAGCAAAATGTACGGTTTCTAAAGTAGTCTTGGTAATGTTATTTAATACTATATATATATATATATATATATATATATTACCTGATATTTTTGTCTTCTTGGTTAGCCCAGTATCCATTATGAAATACAAATATTATTTATCAATCACTGACAATTGTGTTTCTTCAGTTTTGAAAACTAAACCTGCTCATTTTAATTGGTAAGGCAACTTTTTTTTATAAGCATCATTTAATTTATTGCACATCTTATTTGTTTGTAATGATTAATTAGTAATTTGCCTTATCTACTTTATACTGTAATATAATTTTTAGGTTCCTTTTTCATGACCGGAGCAATTAAATTATAAATGGAATCATCACTGTTATGTGTTTGTATCATTATAAACGTTTTTAATAAAATCACTGCTGCAAATTTAGATATTAGTTACAGTGTAGGCAATCTGTGTATTTGGCTATAATTTGTTTAATTACACGTCATTTAGCAGACGCTCTTATCCAGAGCGACTTACAGTGAACTAACTACAGGGACAGTCCCCTGGAGCAACTCGGGGTTAAGTGCCTTGCTATGGGGCTCAATGGTGGCAGCCCGGTATTGAACTCACAAACTTCAGGTGTTCCACTAGACCACTACATTAATACATTTGTATTTTAAAAACTTTAAACAGAAAGGAATGCATCATAAAATGTGAGCTATAGAATTCAGCTGGCACCATGGAGGAGTGAGCTGGGACAAGATCTTACCAAACGGTTACATCAGTCCTAACATCACGCGGATCAATCCCATATTTATAAGGTAGCACCCAAGGGATTCCTCTCTATAAAGTTTATGACATAACTCTGGTGTAACTAGAGCTTTGTTGACCTTTGACTAACACGCTGTAACCTTGTCTGACTGCCCGGGCCTCAGCTAACCCACTCCAGTCTGTCTGTGTCTGTCTGCTGAGACAAAGAGGATTTAGCGTTAATCTGGCTTTAACAACAGCAAGAGAGCATGAGCAACAGCACTCCAGAGAAAAGGACTAATCAGGACATCATGAGCATCAAACAGGGAACAATTACCTCTAATAAAATCAATTTTGCTGATTGACTGAGAGAAAGAGAGAGAACGAGAACCCACAGTTATTTGATTGGATTTGATTGCCATCGAGTGTTTTGTGTAGGATCACGCAAAAGAAAAAAAACACCGTAACAAATTATTTAAACTGTTGAAAAATATAACCCTGACCCTCATTCATTGCTAAATGTGCCACTGCTTAGTAGTGTGGTTCTGCCTTGCCGATTTGTTTGAGTCCTCAAACATAAAACATAAATCAGTAAAATTGTTCACCCAAAAATTAGGTGATTAAGATACGTGTGCACAAGACAAAAATTTCCGCTCCAGAAAATAGCTCCCACCCTTAACGACACAAGTCTTCAAAAACCAGGACATATGAGTGCTAAAAAGGCACAAAAGCAGCTGATGAGCTGACAAAAAGGTTTGATTGTAACACAGAACAAACGTTGGATGTGATTGCAGTAATGAACAAATGGCATTAACAGGTGGAAGCGTGGCTGGGGAAGTGTACAATTTGCAGTCCCCCCTCATTAGTAAGCAAATGAATTCAATCACCTCTCTTTGGTAAGCGGCTTGATAAATCCCTTCAAAGTGGTGTGTGCTTCAATGACAGCAAACAGCTTTAATAGATGCAGAGCTGCTAATGCATCATTCTCATTGACTCTGCGCTCGCTACTCCGTGAAGATCGGCCTGGACACAATCATTGGCCTCGAGCAAACAAACCCAGGTCAATGAGGTCGGGGGTTGGCGGGGAGCTGTGGAGAGTATTTTTCTTGTGCTGGCTCCAATAGCTTTACACATTTTATTCATATGTCCCTCGAGAGAACAGACTGCAGCGTGCTTATGCTTTAGGGGAGGGCAGGAGCTCCAAACGGGCAGGACCATGTTGGAAAAAAGCAGATCTGAGAAGACAAGCTGTGTCTTCCACTGAGGCTAAAAGAGAGCAGTGGCAGCTCCTCTGCCCCCAAACTGCTAGAGGAAGAGAGATTTTCACCCAGATTAGACAAAAACCAGTATAACACCATTACTACCACCTGCTGAAGCACTTTGTGCTCCGTCCAAGACCCAGCAGGATGTGTCCCCTGGGACTGTAATGAGAGAGACAGAAGCAAGAAGACAGTCAAAAGAGACACATGTGCCGTGTTTCCACTGCAGGACTCGACTCCCTTTTGATACCAGGTCCTTTTCTTTATTTCCTTTTCCACTGCAGATAGTACCCCCTCAGTGTAAGCGGGATTATCAGCAGATCGCCGTAACGGGACGCTCGCTCGAAAAACAAACGGGAACGTCTGCACGTCGTCAATTTTAGAGTAGAGTAGTTTTGCAGGCTGCAATTTTTTTGAATATGGGTCGAGTGAATAAAAACCTTGCGGTCACTTAGCTTGGCGATTTAAAATCTGCGGGTTTGTGCAGGATATCCTGTGTGGCATTAGCCATGATTCTCTCTTCTCTCTCTTCACGGTTTTAACCTTCGGCTCAGCTCGACCGAGGTGATACTAAAAAAAAAAAGTATCAAGTACTGTCAACAACATTTGCTAATGGAAAACCAAAAAGACTCAATTAAGTCGAGCTGTGCCGTACCATGCAGTGGAAATGCGGCAATAGAGAATGAGAATTAAAAGATACAAAAATGGAGCTGGTCCGAAAGCAGACTTCTGCCTCGAGTCTCATTCTGAACACAAAAAAAAAAATCTTCAATGACTCTGTGACATTTGAAGCATCAAAGGCCAATCGATGTATTTGTTGTGTTAGAGCGGGACAGAAGCAGCAATTGGCAACGGCTTAGACTGAGAGAAACACAGACAAAACTTATCTCTCCATGCTTGCCAACAGATCCCCAATCAATTCGTTAGACAGCCTCTTCTTGAACACATACATGCACGTACACACAGGGGAGTGTGGCACTGCTATGATTAGCTTGTCCCACTTAATCACTTCCTATTAGAGACACCTGCAAGGTTGCGGGAGCCTTGTGTGATTATGTGTAATCATAGAAATGTCACATTTGAATGATAAGCAGCATGGGAAGATGGCTCCAAGCACACCATAGAATCATCAGCTATTCTCATGCATAGGAAAAACTATTCATCTAACAAATAAATAGAAAAAGAAATTCACACAAGTAAGAATATAATCTCTCACACATACTTTGCATATGCTGTGCAGGCGTTTGGATACACACAAGCACCCACAGTGGGCTTGGGGAGGGGGGGGGGGGCTATCTGCTGTGGATAAAAGACATCCCTTATCAGCTTCCTCATAGAGGAGCTGGGAATGAAGGCATTTACTCAAATGAAAGAGGCAGCTTTTGGCGATAAGCCGAGAGAGACGGAGCTCAACTAAGCTTTCACATTGGACTGGGCCTACAGAGGGAACAGAGGAGGACGTGAAAAAAACAGAGCGGCTGGATGGCGAGATGGAGGATAGATTGGTATATTGTTGATGAAGCGATGGGAGGATGGTGCAGGCTAATATTTGGTGCCGTGTTGTGCTTTGCGGCAGATGTGAGCCTACAGAGGAGGAGTGTGTGGCTTTTGTCTGCCGTGGAAGTGCTTACCTAAAGCGTATTTAGAGGATGTGGGTGTGAAAGCTATTGTGTTGACCCCGGGTATTGTGTCCGTGCTGGCGCGCACATGTGCGTCTATACCTTCTGTCTATCCCCGTGCTCGTAGCTGGGCCCGTCTGCACAGCAAGCTGGCACATCTCTGCTGCGCTGGGCTGTGAGCCGCACTAGAATAACCCACTTCAAAGAGACCCATTGTCACACACTAATGTGGCAAACGGCAGCTAGCGCCACAGAAATCAGCACACACCGAGACTGGATATTCTCTCTGAGATGGGGGAGGAAGAAGGGTGGTGTGGGAGGGGATGAAGAGCACAGAGAGGGAGAGGGAGAGGGAGGGAGAGAAAGAAAGAGAGAAAGAGAGAAAGAGAAAGAGAGAGAGGGAGAGGTGGAGAGAGAGCTTTGTTCGCAAACACACTGCTGTGCCAACATTAATCATGTAGACTCTCATAAAATCATTAGAGCTCATCATTCGCAGTCAGACTCCCTCCATAACGGCTCAGTACTGACGAAAAGAAGCGAGAATGCCAATTTCTGTAGGAGATGTAAGCCAACACACACAGACACCTTTGTAGTGCAAAATATCAACACGGAGAAGAAGTGAGACAGCTGAGCTAAACAGCAGGTGACTCGAAATGTATTTATGTACAAAAACTTGTACATATTCTACGCGTTTCATATATCATTTTGTTTTCGCGCTCCAAAATACCCACAGCCGTATTTATGTACATGCAACTGCATTTCATCGACTCATTTATATATATTAATATTCCGTATGTGTGTACTCATTGCAGTCCCATTACACAACAAAACCACTGATTGCATGTAAATGTGCGTCTGTGTGAACAAAAAATGTTTGCAAGAATTTCTGTATTTGTGGTGTTTCATTTAGATGTGTATCATAAATTTGCAAAGTGTGTTTGTACATGTCCGTGTGTGTGTGTGTGTGTGTGTGTGTGTGTGTGTGTACAGAAAATGCTTACTATTTATATTGCAGATTGCATCATGCATGTGTGCACAAAAAGTTGCACGATTGGATTTTCTCAATTGATTTATGTTTATTCATTTGTTGTTTAGGTACAGGAATTCAGAGCTGAGGTTGACTTTGCGTGTGTGTTTACAAAAATGTTTTACTATAATTTATGTATTGTGCATTTTCCCAATTCATTATACGTTTCGTACATCTCTTCATTTTTTGACCACATGAAGGTGAAGTCTATTCACATATATTATTTAGGAGTTAGAGTTTTATGTTTCTCAACTGCCTTTTTTTTAATTGATGTTTACAACTGATATAAACAAACTTTTTAGAGAAAACATGAAAAACCTAGAATGTATGTTGTTTAGTGTTATTCTGTTTATTAAAATAACTGTTAATCAATTTGAGCGATATGAGAGAGGACTTCTGGTGGTACAGCAGCTCTTTAGTTTGGGTTGTGTGTGTGCAAACAGTCTTCATTGTGTGTCCAATATGTTGTGCTTCTAGTACAATGATCGTACATTAATTCCCAGCTACTGTAATTAATCCGAAGAGCAGTGGGCTGTTAAACGCTCGGTGTGCGGTACAGGAGGAGGTCAGCATCCCGACGGCTAACAAAGAGCTGGAGCAAAGACAGCCATTAGAGCTGGATCACCAAGTCTTCTGTTTACACTTACCACCATTTACACACTAGCTGCACTCTATTATGAGCATTGGACCCCGGAGTATTGCAGATCGGTGGACAGGGCACCAGGTTCTGATTGCTGGAGTTGACTGTAAAATCGATGGCCTTTGTTACTTTCTCAGCTCCTCCTGCTTGGAGAGCTGGGGTGGTTATATAGACAGGCTGGTTTGATGACTTACAAATACACTTGAGACAGAGCGAGGACTGAGAACAACAGGAGAGAATGAGAGGGAGATATCCTTTACAAGTTATATTCCCTTTATGTTTCAATCCTCTCGATTTACACCTGTCTGAGCTCTCTCTCTCTCTCTCTCTTTGGCCGCTTTCTTTTTTCTTCATGCGCTCCTTCTCATCCTTCAGTTTGCCGCTCTTAACGGTCTTGCTCATTTAAGTCAAGGTCAGAGAATGAAGTGGAGAAGTCACCCACTTCAGTTGAAAGCTTACTTACCTGCTAAAGACCAATTAAACACACAAATACACAAACACACACGCACGCACGCACACACACACCCACACACACACACACACACACACACACACAAACAAACAAAGGGATGATACGCTGCTGCTGCTGCTGCTTCACTTCAAGGTCTCCATCTTTAGCCTTAGCACCCGGGGAGTGAGAGGCTAAGTGGTGAGGTTTTGGTGCAGAGAGCAGCGCGGGACCATTTCTCATGTTGTCAGAGTTCCCGCTGGGCCTCACATATGCCTGCAGCTCTCAGCATCCAGAAGCCATCACTTCAGCAGGCGGGCCAATCAAACCCACGCTGTCACTTCAATGAAATGACTTGAACTGTCACTCACACGTGGGCATTTTCCCCACAGGGGGGGGCCCCCCGAGGCCAAAAAGGGGCACGTACGAACTGTGCATACAAACGCTGTATGTGCAAAAGCAGACATGTCGTTTATGTCACAATACAAATTGCACTTACATATTAATAACCTTTAATACAAAGAGCTTACAAGTGTGTGTATGAAAACAGATAAAGCGATCTCATGAATATAATGAGATCTATTGGAGTCAGGGAGAACCAGCAAGGAATAGGTCAAGTTTCAGTAACTTCATTGACTTGTGACCTCTGCTCTGTGCTGACCTCTGACCTGTCTGAAAGGTGCCTGAAGGTCCATGTTGACAGGTCTAATTATTGTCACTGCAACAGTCCACCCACTCACCCTGCTCTCCAAGCACTTCTGAATACAATTCACACAGAAAAATCCACCCTAAACACTCAAACACATTTACATACAAATGGGCATTTTAAGTTTGATTTATGAAGTGTTATATTCCTGTATATATCCAGATGAATGTAGATGTGCCAGCAACAGTGGAGTTTGGTAAAGAGATAAAGCTCATTGAGCGCATTTCCCCACACAAAAATAAGTAAATGAATACAACATGAAGATAAAATGTCTGTGTTGGTGTCAGTCCATGTTTTGGAATCCGATCGAGGCCTTCTTCACATATTTAAAAGAGAACTCCACCGACTTTGCCTCGCGATTCCTGTAACATTGTTGGATCCATGTTGGACAAAATCGATGCAGCAGAACCATCAATATCATCTTTTTTATTCCACGCTTGTGAAAACCTGGCACCTACATTACCCACAATTGAGAGTAGTAGCGGGCTACAGAGATCTGGAAAGCAAACGTCTTTCCAACTCCACAAATCCAGATTTTTATTTTATTTTCAAGCTTGCACGAATTGTATCAGATTTATTTTGTGCAGCTCCCTCTGGAGCCACAAAAGGCTTTACACGCCTTTTCTCTCATATGCGGTAGTACTCCCCAAGACCTGTAAACAGACTTTCGTGTGTAAAATTGGTGGAGTTCCCCTTTAACATAATGCAATGGAAAAGAAATCCATCAGAGCAGAGTCAGGTATTCTTATTTTTCCACAATAGCACCTAAAAAAGACCTATGTGGTGCCATAACACACATTGTATTATGAGTAGAAGGTGTGACTCATGCTCGGATAGCAGCACTTCGTCACAAAACGACTCATGAAAAGCAGTGAACATCAGATGCTGATGATATACAACATTGTGAGAGCTTCCGTGAATAAAATCCTACTTTAAACTCTCATCACCTCCTGGACTGATCTCTAGGGGGGGAAGATAAAACAAGATCAAGAATAGTGACTACAGCAAGACTTTAAAAAAAATAAAATAAAAAGAGAGAGTTTTGAAGTGATGTCACGCCCCACTATTTCTGTTTCCTGGAAGCAATGACTGACTGGCACATAAAAGTGAAAAAGAGCCACACACATACATCGACTACTGCATAAAAGTGGGATAGAACTTTACACCAGTGGGACGACATATAAAATGCAGTAAGATGAGAAACAATAAATATGAACTAATATATTATACAGTTAGTGGTAGTACTACACATTCCTCTCGTTCTCTCCGGAGTCTTTACTGAGATGACGCAGACTAATAGGAGCTGAGGTAATGAAAAATAAAAAAGTCAGTTTGACTCCATATTTGTCATTTGAGGTGAGGTGTTTGTTGAGCTAATAGAAGAGTGGGTTATTTGTCTCTGCTGCTGTGTGCGAGAGAGAGAGAGAGAAGGTAGAAAGGGGTTGAGCAGGAGCTGGAGAGCTGCCACCTTCATCCCTCTGGCCCGCGAGGGATGAACAAAGAGACGGGAGGCTCAGGAGATCCATCCATCATAATGTCTCATTGCCTCTCGCACTTTGCTTTTGCATGCATGTGGAGACACAGACACACACACACACACACACACACACACACACACACAGACACACACACACACACACACACACTCAGTCAGCCCTCAGTTGCTTTAACTGAGAAGACCGAAGCAAATCACACACTTGAGGAAGAGCTTGTTCGTCGGAGGGGCTGATGGTGCAGATGTGATGAGTTGGTGGGAAGTGGACCAAACCCCTCAGTCCAACCTTTTAATTAACCCCCTCGTTTACTCCCCCTCCACCTGCACAACCACTTCAAAAAGACGTGCTATTGCTGCACGCTGCTTGGGAACCCCTCCAGCCTCAACACGTTAAAGCTGGAACCAAGGGCAAGTGGACATCTCAAGGTCAAGGACTGCCTGTTGGACTTACATATGCTATCATTACGCCTGTCTACTACACAACAAACACGCTGCTTTTCTATTTATTTTCTATCAATCTCGCACAGCCCTGCTTTCAGGGTGTGGCCAGACCCCACTCTGCAGTCACAGCCTGTAACCCTAACCTCATGTAATTAGCCATGATCAAGCTTGGGGCCCTGTTTAGTGCAGATTAGCCTCGCTTCCCATGCATTCCCACCGCCCCCACCTCAGATCCTCCAGATAAAAAAAAAAAAAAGGAGTGGAAGAGGAGGAATGGCACTCACTCCCAGAGGGGCAAGCCTATAATCATCCCTCCCACAGCCCCACAACCTGTCTCCTGCCTGGGGGCCCGGCAGGGGGTCATGGATGGATGGGTGAAGTGAGACAAGGTTGAGCCCCCACCACAAGGTCTTTTTTCTCCTCAAGTCAATACTGAATAGGAACAGAACCGTGCCTCTCAGGAGGCAACTACACGTTGAATGATCATGGTCGTTTTCAAATAACGACTGTTATCTGCTACTGAGAAGAAGCCGATGCAGCCACAGAGCTCCCCTGTGAGCCACCAAGCGGCTTTTAAGACAACATAATGGCCGGGCTGGAATTATCCCAAGACAAAGGCCAGAGTAGTTAGGGCTCCAGTTGACAGTAGAGCTTCACTTTTATGAGCTGACTAAAAGGCCAAGAGAACACTGACGTGAGAGGGACAACATTTCAGTCAAACACCTCAGCGCTGAAGGCTGCATCCATCGTCACTGGCGGAGGGATTAGGAGGTAGCGTATGGGAAGAGAAGTAAATATCTTGAGAAATGCTAATGTGGCATCCATTTGCATGAGTCATTGGCCTATGCACCGAAGCCATTTTAAGAGCACCGGGATCTCAAAGCACCCCACAATCTCACTTATATCCAGATCCATCACATCCAGAGGCCTGGTGTACCTGTGTGCGAGTATATAACCATTACGTCCAAATCAGTAAACGAGACTAGCAGCGTATTCCCTTTAGATCTTTGTAATCTCATCGTTTTCCCGTTCACACTCTCTTACGTCTTCGTCTTTGAAATGTAAGGAAGGGCTCAAAGCTCAGTCCACTCAGAAAAACGTTGAAATGTAAGAATAGTCACTGAGCCCTTGCAAAAAATCAGTGTTTTAAGTAAAGCACAGCGGCGCAGGTCCATCCCTCAGCTCAGGCCACACAAAATAAATGTACACATTTATTCTGTGATATAATCAGAGATGAGGTGGAGTTCATTATGTAAATGAAGTTCTGTCTTCTGTATTTAGTGGGTCTTTTTTTCCCTTATTGGCAGCAATATCAAATCCAATCAAAAGTGGTGATCAATTGTATTTATAAAAACTACTAATTATCTGAAAATAAATGTTTATTCATTTTTTTAGAAGCATGTCTGACTCTATATGTTATCAAGCAAAGATGCAAAAAAAGATTCCAAGAAAAAAGATTCCTGTCCACAGTCGCCCTCTGCGCATAACCTCCAATAACCCCGTTTCACACAGTCAAATTATTTCTGCTTTACAAATAGCCAATAATTCCAAAACAATAAATTGTTAACAAAAGGTCAGATTTCTGTAGGTCTATATTTTCAAACATTCGGGATGCTTTCTCACTTTTCAGAAGTGACACATTTAACATTATCATTATTAATGTCCCAAAGCAATGTCCTTTATATTCCAAATAAAAGAATAAACTTCCAGCTATGGAGGCATGAGGAGGAATAAGGACTCTGAGGTGTCCGTAACTCCGCACCAGTCAGGACGCATGCATTTGGATTTCGGGATCTATTTTAAGCTCCATATAACTTCATCTACACAGTTTTTATGCAGTGACAATTAAAGTGGCGTGTAAACGACTACATGACCGAGGCTATTAATACCTTCCACACGAAATTAAATCATAAAACGACTCTCTTTGAACACTCAGCGTGCGCACCCGCTTGTACACTTCCTCAGAAAGAATAATCAGTATTTTTAATATTCCTGACAGCGACTTTCAGCCCTCCCGTTCCTCTCAATAATTTGTTTTGACTGTCAGATTCTTAACGCTCGGCAGAATAAGATACTTCAAGATCATCTTATTTCTAATAGTGCCTCCGCAACATTTCTATAGCATCCACAAGCCGTGATCATCATCATCATCACCGGCAAAGAGTGAAGTACTGAAGGTGTTTAACACTTACTGATCAGCATCGTGCGTCCAGGACCGTATCCGTGTCTCTCCAGCTCGGCGTGTCACCGTGCGTAAAAACGGTAAAAATTTTACGCACTTTTATCCCCAGAGAGAGGACATGTACTACGCACAGGTGCGAACCCGACGCGTCCTGTAGTTGTAAAGAGCAGAATCGACTCCGACAGATTCCGACTGACTTGTTCTCTTCTCTTGTCTCTGTAAAGACAACTATTTCTTTGCGATACTGTATCCTTTTTCCTCCGTCTTTGGTGACCAATCCCCGAGAAATCTCAGATCCTATTGATGCGCGGTATCCTCAGTTAAATCCTATAGCTCGTGCTGCTGCTCCGCTTGGCCTGAAGGAGGCGAGGAATGGGGCTGGGTGTAGTGCCTGTTCCTTCTCTCTCTCTCCGTCCCTCTCTCTCTCTCTCTCTCTCTCTGAGTCCTCTACCCTTGTCATCCCTTTCTCTATGTATACCTACCTCGTCCCTTCTCTCTGAGCACCTTTTCACTTGACAAGAATGCACAGATGGGGAAATAAGCTGCTATTTTCCCACAGTATTCACTACTTGGCACCACATTAGCCCTCTTGTCAAACTAATTGTGTCATAGGTCAGCATTAACTGATGTTTGAGTCATATGCATGCCCTGCTATGCAGCCAAAGCAGAGAAACAGAAGAAAGAAAAACAGCAGGTGTAGTGGGAAGCACTGACAGGCTTCAGGTGGCAGAAGCATGATAGGAGCACTGTTAACATTAAGGGAAAGAAAAATAATATTTTCTGAGACAGGTTTCCATTCGTGCTCTCATAAGGATGATTTGTGTGCACTTGTCAAGGCAGCTGCCTTGTGTGCACGGCAGTGTGTGAGTGAGAGCGACGGGAGAGTGACTGCAAGTGATGGCTTCTCTCAGCCATCTCTCTTGCCAGTCTGCTCCTCCTTTGTGTCTCTTCTTGTCGATGCATAATTTTAAGAAGCTGACACATATTCGGGGATTCGGAATTGGCTCGAGAGCACAGAGAGCCGGCTCGTATTAAATGTCTGTTTGTTCGAATGGTGTGTGTGTGTGTGTGTGTGTGTGTAAGCATAGATAGTGGGTTGAAGAGCCTTGGTGCAACACTAAGCTGTCCTGGAGCCACGCCAAAGCACATCTCCCAGGGTGCTATCAGGAACTTAATTACAGCATTAAATTGCTCCCTCTCTGCTGCTCGCCCGCTCTTAGTTCACTTCCCCTTCTTTTCCCTTTTCTCCCCCATTCTCCTCTCTCTCTCTCTCTCTCTCTCTCTCTCTCTCTCCTCAAACTGTGTATCCATCTAATGTTACACTTGCCTCTCTCCGTCTTCCTCTGCCTTTATCTCTTGTTGCTCTTTTTCCCCTCTCTTGCACTTGCTGGTTTGGCAGAAATGCATGCTAGAGCTGCTGTTTTCATGTCATAATTGTGGGAAAAGGCCTTCAAAATGTGTCTCGCTTGTTCCATTGACTGTGCAACCAGAAATAATAAAAGGCTCATCTGCTGTCTCTATTGTACATTTATATTTTCTAATTTCATACTTTGATATCAATAACCTACAAATGATGCTGTTTATCTGTCAGTTTGTTATGGTGTAGTGAGAGTGCTGTTCTACAGGGTTACACAGCAAGTGTGAACGTGGAGCGTGGCAGCAGTGAGGGGTGGTAGAGATCAGATTGCTGATAGAGAGTTCTCTTTAAGCATGAAATATTGGCTCTGACAGAGTGTTACGTGGAGTGTGAGCTACCTTTCCCCTTAGATCCAGGTTTCTGTTTCTTGCCATTCACTGAGGCAGCAGTGGACCCAGAAACTCTCCCCCGGGGCAGAGTGGAGGACACGGGGGCAGCTGGGCTGTCCTGCTGCCTCATGCCAACCATCGGCCTGCTGGCTGGCATGCCAGAGCCGGGGCTAATTAGAAACACGGGAAGGGCTCCAAGCTTTTACATCAGTCAGCCTCAGCCAGGATCATTTGCTTAAACCGTTTTGTTCTATATGTTAAAGACAATCACTCCACTGGAGTAGGAATACACGGTTACATCTCTCATTATTACATTAGAAATGACACTTGTATACTAATAATGTGCAACAGTAAATATGTTTAGAGTTAAACATAATACTGCAGGGTTGCCACAATCTTTTTTTAACCTTAAATAAAAAGTGCTTTTGTTGACTAAACCTAGCAACACGTGCATGTCAGGTGTCATAGTCCTGCACTTTGCATGCCCACCCTGATCCCTATGACTTACATGCGCTACATACATGTAGCCATTCCTGCTTTAGAAACATGATGCCAGGGAACATAATCCAGGCATTATTGTAGTACTGAGATTTAAAATTGGATTGCATTAGTTTTTAGAAGAAGATTACACTATATGTTAATGATTTGGTTAAATAGATAGCTCAGAGATACAGTAGTTTTGGATAATTTTACTGTTTTTCCTATTTTTTCCCCAGAGTGAGAAACTAATAAATGACATTTAAAAAAAGTTTTATGTGGTTTAGTCTGAAGTTATATCAAATAGCAATATGAGGCTATCTAGGCTTAATTGTTGAGTGTCTATGGGATCAAATAACACAATCATGATCCTTTAGGCATTTAGGAATAGGACTAAGCAAGTAAACTAAGGGGGAGGGGCCTCTTCTTTCAAGTGGGGGCCCAAAGTCTCCTGCACTAAGGCAAGGTATTGGAAAACATGTCAGTCACAAAATTAGATCACCTCACTGCAGACAATCTTTTAAGACCTAATACTAAATTAACTGATTTGCCAACCTGAAAAAAAATATCCCAATATTTTTCACATTGCTCAACCAGGTGAGAAACTGCCATCATTTGACATGCTTAAAAAACGGTGTCATGGTAAAATATATGATTTTAACATACTTGTTTATTTCAAGCTGCCACAGTGCAAGTACTAGTAATGCACCTCGGGTCAACAGAGATAAACTCAAGCAGGATTTTGACTCCTAATGAGTGGAATCTGCAGTTAACACTGTTTGACTTTGTTAAAGCTAATGGTATTTACTGAGTTGCTGAGAGCCGAGTATCTATGGCGATGATTGACGGACCCTGGAGAGAAGAGAAGGTCAAACTGTCACACTCACGTCTTACCAAATTGTGTTGTCTTTCCACAACTCTGCACTTTTCTGCTAAGCTAAAGACACTTTTATGTCTGCAAATACTAACAGGATCTAATGGTGGATTTCAATACTGTAAGTGAAAGATTTGCGAGAAATGTGACATATGTAAAGAAATTGATGTCCGTTGGCATTGTATGTGTGATTTTGAGGAATAGAAGGTAAGGTGGAAACTACAGAAGAGGTGAGCGACTTGTAATTATCATGCAGTGTGTGTTCGCTGTTGCGTGCTGGCGCTGTCACCACGGTGGGCCGGGGCGGTTCGGGTGGATGTGTGACAGCGAGGGCAAGAGACCTGAGGGAAGGAAGGAAGGGGAAGCGTGAAATATGGAGATAGCTGCTGTCACCTGAGAAGATGACAGTGCTGTGCAAGTCTAATACCATGTGACATCTTTTTAACGGTGGCATCTGGGCATCTCTGCAACATCCTCCCACTCACTTCCCCTCCCTCTTTTGCCTACATTCTCCTCACATATCCCAACTTGCATTAGTCATTAACAGGTGGCAACAAAATGCCCAGAAATCATTTCTTTGGTGCTGATGTGAAGTTCATCTACCTGTCTCTCAGGAGCAGCCTGATCAATACCTGTCAAGATGCGACAGCCTCGTAATGTCCATCTTTTTGTTTTCCAATACGCAGCGGGGAAGCAGGAGCGTGCTGAGAGTGACACAGCTGTGTTTGAGCTGGTGCGTTTAGGAGGATTTGGGAGTTGTGTGGTTTACTAAACAAGACACACGCAGTTGCCACTCCTCTGGACTAATGGGTATTGATACATAGCTGTAGATTATCATCTTTATTCTGCGGGGTATGTGCGTGGTGTTCACCATAACAAACAAAATAGTCAACATACACACAGCCAGGCTTCATGAGCTTCTGCTTTATAATATAGGAACATATGACAAATGCAAATGTGTTTGGAAATGGTGTTTTCTGATCCAAACCACATGCCAGGATGTAATGAGTGACAGGCTAATTTATGAACCATCAAAGAGGAAAGCTAGCCCTGCCTCTTTGTCTTCTGTTCCGAGCCACCGGCCTCCTCAATTAGAGCTGGCGCTGCCAACCTGCCACTGAGGCCCGACTAGGTAATGACTGGCAGCAGCACACAAGGCAAACAGCCATCTATCACTCCGTCTCTCTCTCTCTCTCTCTCTCTCTCTAAACTAACAATTTTCCTTTCTTGCTCTCTCAGTCCCTCCTCTAAACTAACAGCTTTCAGTCTCCCCCTTTTCTCTCTTAACTATCAGCTCTCTCGCTGTAAAATAAAGTCTTAAAATAAAGTCGAAAGTAAACTCTGGACATTCTTACTTCTCTTTCCCACACTCTTCTTTCTGAAAATCTGACACCAAGTTCTCACTCTCTAAATTGGCATCTCTCCATCTCCCTCTTTCTCAGTCCCTCGAGCAATTTGCTTATTCATTGGCATATTTTTTCCCCTTCACTATCTCTGAACTAGACCCAAATCTCTCTAAATCCCCACACTTCTCTTACCCTCTTTCTCTGACAAACAATCAAATAATTTGAAGAGCATTGGGAAGGAACGCCCTCGATTCGTGACGGCTTGACCGGCTACCTGACGGACTGACTGACAGAGAGGCTAACTAACTAAGTGACAGAAAGACTGGCAGGAGGTTGGAGGTGGACAGAAGGTTGACAGTGAGCAGCCAAAGTAATTTAAGATGGGTGGACAAGAAAGACAGATGCTGATGGGTGACAGTGTACGATGCCCAGTCATAAAACAGCACCTGAAGGCAACACACAGTGTGTGCTTTAGGTGATAAGCTTGCTTGTCAACTTGCACATGAGAATATTATTCTTGTGTCCCTGAAAGATTACTCTCACTTTTACCATATCCACCTGTAATGACTCCCCTTAAATATGTTTTTTTTCCCTTCTACTGACCTTATCAAGCCCAATATGTAGAAAAATATTGGATTGGTAAACCTTAGAATTTGCCAGAAAATGGACACATTTGATAGCGGTAGATGAAATACAGAGAGGACCATAAAGCCTTGTTATGACACCAAATAATAAAATGTTTCAGATTCCTACATAGTGACATTATGTAAGTTTTAGGTAAATTAGGCCCAGACAAAGTCTCTCTTAAAAACAGTTTATTATGTTGAATAATTCATTTATCAATGTTTCATAAATAAGACACAACCCATTTGTAAGAACAACATTTGGGTTGGCAGGTTGTTAAACATTCATTTGGCTGGTGTCCTCCTCCATTATTAATTCACCGCTACTTACCTTCTGTAAAAGAGCTGCAGAGCATCGCACTAAAGTACGTTTATTAACAAATTATTACTGCAACATTTACAACTCAGGTGTACATCCCCCTCCTTTGTCCTTTAAGATAGTTCCCTCTAATAATCCATCACATCTGGAGTTATTAATGTTGCAGTAATAACTTGTTAATAAATGTATTTTGGTTCAATGCTCTTCAGCTGTTTTATACAACTTAATTGGTGATGTTACTGATGAATTAAGGAACTGGCTAAAAGACAAAACAAGAGGACATTTTTAACAACCTGGCAACTCAGACATTGCTCTTACAAATTGCTTATAATTGATTTATGATCCATTAATAAAACCATTGCATACAACTTATTAAACTCCTTGT